>CAHIKZ030001307.1:97500-152500 GCA_903632075.3 Acanthosepion pharaonis | reverse complement strand
TTTTATATAAAGGAGAAATTATCTTTCGATCTCTCATCATTTTTTTCCGTTAAGCAGCTGATGTTGATCGCAGTACAATATAACTGTTAATTTCTCTCCTAACCATAGTTTACACATTTTATTCCCGATAGTAAATGGAGTCATTTTTCTAACGTCCCAATTTCCCAATGGGATATTTTTCATATTTTCCTTCATTTTCCATATATAACTAGAAAGTTTTGTGCCGTTTTTATACCTTTCTAGTTTAAAAGACGATTTGGGATTATAATATTTGGTTTTGAAAGTTCCTTCCACTTTGAACCAATGTAAACAAAGGAAGTCAGCTGTCTTTGGCGAAATTGTAATATATATATATATATATATATATATATATATAAATAAGAAGAGAGATAAATAAATTAATAAAGAAACACAGTTTTTTTATTAAGTAAACCAAATGGTCACCAACAAAAATGTTTTTTTATTATCTATTTTATTCTATTTTTTATCTATTTTGTTATATATATATATATATATATATATATATATATATATAGGAGAGAGAGAGAAATGAATTAGAAAATTGAAAAAAAAAGAAAGAAAATACATTATTGATTAGATGGATGTTTTTAAACAGATAGATCAACACAGTGAGTGTTATTATGTATACTAAATATGAAAATAAAATTTCTATGCTATTGATTATTATATATATATATATATATTTGGTAATTTTTTTAAATTGTTTCAAAGTTTTAGATATTTTGGTCATAAAATAGTATGATTTCATTAAATTATGCTTTTAATTTTGTTGACTTAGAGTAGGGGTCAGTTGACGTTTGTTGAAAAAGATATCAACATGAGGCAATTCGTTTGCCATAAATTTGGTAATGGCATTCTATAAATTTCTTGGTATCAATGCAATAAAAGAATGTTTGAGTGTCAATTATATAGGACAATGCATAAATGGGAAAGAGTTTATGAGTCCAGTGCTAATGATTTTTAAAAATATATATATAAGCTATATATAATATATATTCTTTTTGTTGTGGAGGTTTTTTTTTTTTTAGACACTGAGGCCTAGAAATTTCCTTTTTCTAGATAGTTAGATAGATATATAGGTATATATATATATATAGATTTATATAAAAATATATAAAATCTTAATTTCAATATATTAGATTTATATCGGAGAAATGTCAACTTTAGATAGATAGATTTTATTTTAGATAGATTCGATATATAAATAGATAATGATTATAGATAGATAACGAGATATTTATCGAAGAGAATGATTATTGATAGATATATATAAAAAGATTTATAGATAGATTTTTTATAGATATATATTTCTAGAATAAGATAGATAGATATCTAGATATTTTTAAAAAAAAGAATAAGACAGGCAGATATTCAATATATGAGATAGATAGATAGATAAATATATTTATAAAGAGAATGAGATAGATATATATATATATATATATATATAGAATGAAAGAGATAGATAGATAGATAGATAGATAGATATCGTAGAATGAAAAAGATAGATAGATAGATTTTATTCGAAGAGAAAATTTTTCTAGAACAGAAAATCTACAAATAGATAGATAGATATGATATCAAAGATGTTTGAGATAACCTAGATAGATAGATAGATAGATTCTTTTTTCTCAGAATAAGATAGATAGGTAGATATTTCTTTTGAATTAGATTTCAAAGAGAACGAGATAGATAGATTCTTTAGATAGATAGATAGATTGAGAGAGATTTTGAGAGAGAATCCCAAAGATAGATATATAGATATATATTATAGATATTTTGAACTGACTTTGGTTGTAAAATATAGACAGTTCAGACAGATAGATGGGCAGATAGATATCGAAGAAAATAAGATATCGGCCAGATTTTCTAGATAGATAGATAGATAGATTTAGATATCGAAGAAATTATTTTTAGGCAGAATCAAAAGAGAATGAGATAAATATTGATAGATAGATAAATAGATATCAGTAAGAATGAAAGAGATAGATAGATAATTTTTATAATAGATAGATAGATATATATAGATAGATTTCAAGAGAATGAGATAGATAGATTTCGAAGATTTAATTTTGTTTTAGATTTTCAAACATATAGATAGATAGATTAAAAAAAATAGATACTAGATAAACTTGAGATAGAAATCAAAATAAATTTATATATATAAAATTTCCGGACAGATATTCAAAAAAGAATAAATTAAATATCTTCTTAGATAGATAGATAAATAAATATAAATAAGAGAATTCTTTATTGACATATATTTTACCAAGCTAGCTAGTTAAATAGATAGATATCATAAGAGAATGGGATATATATTTATTTTGGTAAAGTTCAATTTACCAAAACTCTTATTGAAGACGATAGAACCAATGAAAGAATAAATCCCTTTTAATAGTTATGATCTTATAAAAAGATATATTACAAATTTTGAATATAATACAAGTCGTAGAATTATTAGTAATGACTATCAAAAATTGGTTATTTTTTTTATGTTGTCTCGAACATCACTATTCCAATGTCCTTATATATATCGCTCCAAATGGCACATCGACGTGGTGTAATTTTTAGAAAGAAGTCTTGCTTTATCAAATTCCGACTGATTAAATCTTCGATCCTTCAATGGGATGCCCCATATTTTCGGCCATATGCCATATCTAATTCTTAAAAAATCTGTTTCGCATATGCTCAATGCAAATATCTCTGGAATCGTGTTTTAACATCCTAACCTCTTTTAGAGGTATCAGTGCAATTTTATACCCCTGTCAGGATAGTCCATTTCATTATTTCTGGGTATTGCCCAAACAAATAGATAAATAATAGATAGATATCGATGAGATAGAAATTAAAGAGAATGAGATAAATAGATATATATATATATATAAATATAAATTAAATATATGCGCTAGATATTTCCTCATAAGTATTGATGATATATATATAATTCAATTTTTTTAGATAGATAGATAGATTTTAGATAGTAGTGAGTTCATTTGGATTTTTTCTTCTAAAACTATGCAATAAGAAATTGAATATATAGCATGATAGCAAAATATTTTGAATCCAATGCCTTTTCTTCTCGAATCATTTACCAGGTCTATATTGCTAAATGGAGCCAGATGTGATAAATACCAAAATTTAACAAATTGAATTTTGATTTGTCCATAAATCAACATTTAATAAATGATGCCTTAAAGAAAAAAAAGCAAAATTTTTTTGTCTAAACAATAAAGTGTCCATTTTCAAATTTTTTTATAATGTTTATTTCATTTATATGTTCCTATTTATTTATTTTTTAATGTATATATATTGTTTCTTTTCTTTCATTGTCCTTTCTTTTTTTTTTTTTATATCATAAACGTGTTTTTCATAAAAAGCGAATTAAAAATATAGATATTATAAATTTACGAAATCGCATATAAAAAATTTACAACCGATCTAGCGCTTAAAATAAAAAATGTTAAGAAATATGAATAAATAATTTCATCTCCATTTGATCGGCAGAAAATGTTTGTTTATCAAGATGATATCAACTAATGTCAAGGACAAAACATTTATATAACGATTCATTCAAATCAGAGGTTTGAATTGTTAGCTGTGTAAGCATTTTACCGAATAACTTTATTGATAAAATTCCGTATAATAAATAGTTTAAATGAAGCAAAAAAGAAACCATTATGAATCGTATAAATAAAAAGTTATGGTTTTTTTATGATATGCAAAAATCCCTTTCATAAAGAAATAAAATAAAAAATAAATAAAATTCCATTTATTTTAAAACCAGACTAGGCTTAAAACATCTACTTTCAAATTTTATTTTCGATATATATATATATGATTTGACATCTATGAAAGTAACTCTATACTGATACTTATTATTAACACCCAACACTCGCCTACCCAATTTAAACAATTCGCCCTAGCTGTTACCATGGAATTTTGATTTCAATTATCAAAACACGTAAATTTCAGAAATACGTTCAGAAAAAAAAAATATTTCAGAAAAGAAAATTTCGCTTGAAGATGGAACAGAGCTTACTTTAACTCAATTTAATTCAAATAATTATATTGAAGTTTTCAGCTCTTTGTTTTGAAACATGAGACTTCTTATGTCGCGAGTTGGAATCATATTTTAAATAAATAAATAATTATATATATATATATATATATATATATATATATATATATATATCAAGAAAATGAATTTAAAACTCGGATTTTTTTTTTATATATATATATATATATATATATATATATATATATATATATGAAGCATGGTGATAATATAATATATAGATAGGCTCGAATTGAGGAATCACTTTTCATGTGAATCCCAGTCGAATCCATTAAATTTCTTACATTCATGCTTAAAAATATTGGGAAATTTAATGGTTAATATTTCTTCTCCCAACATCTATGTTTAAATACCAGGACAGACCGGGTTCTATAGCCTTGGATGGCAACTGGTCTACAGCAGAAAGATATTGGCAGCGAACTGCAGGAAAATAAATCTGCCTCGTCAGTCATGTATCGAAAGATACATGATCACCTAAACGTGTATCCTCCATGGTACATAACTGATATATATATATATATATATATATATATATATATATATATATATATATATATATATAAATGCATATATATCCTATATATATATATATATATATATATATATATATATATATATATATATATATAATGGACTCTCCCGTCGGTTTCGACGTATGAGGATCTGACAGCTTATTGATTCAGTTATGAAAGTTTGTGCGATAATCGTAAGTGGCATTTAAGACCCGCTAGCGATTTACAAAGGAGGCCACATATGTAGCAAGTGTGAGGATTGTGAGATGAGATCACTGTTAGATTGGGTGACCTTATAGATCTTGCTCTCGCTTCTTGAAGATGTTTCCGACAAGCAGATTGAAAACTGCTGAGTCCACTAAAACACGTTGATCTCCATTCTACCCCCTCCAAGGCCAAGAGCTCAAGGGTGTTATGTGGTATACTGACTGCTGACAAGTTGCTTTTCAGCTTGTGTTTGTATCTTAGCCATGGGCGTCCTTCATTCCTGTAGCCCTGATCTAAATGGCTGTCCATTAGTCTTGGGTATTCTGTCATCAGACATTCTCAAGACATGACCAGTCCACCGTACCTGAGACTGTATGATAAAAGTCCTGAATCCCATATATATATATATATATAATTATTAGAAACGAAACGAACTGTTAAATGACCATGGTGATAATTATGTCGTTAACAAAATAAATATCATTATGGCCTTTTGAGTGCTTGTTTTCTTTATCATAATAATTATTATTACTGTTTTAGAACATTGAGTTCTATTTAAATTTAAATATCCGTTTGTAAATAAAAGCCTACATCATTACAATATATATATATATATATATATATATATATATATAAATATATATATATATATATATATATTTAAATAAATATATTGAAACAAAACCGTTAAGAATAGTTTTACCTATATTGTCAATTTTTTATTAAAGGCATTATGGAAAAAAAAAAAATGTGATGATAACATTTTTTATAACAGAAACATTTTTTTCCCAGGTTGATTGGATTCAACCATTTTGAACAATTTAATCAAAAATTGCAATTAAATTTGAAATTTTTTAAAAATGACCCTAATACATTAAAACATTAAAAATGAAATGATTAATGGTATGAGGGAAAAATATTCAAACCGAGCTAAATGTGCAACAAAGGAAAAAAAAAAAATAACATAATGTGAGGGGAATAAATGATAGAAACTAGAGTCTAATAACGTGAAGCCCAAGGACAGTCTCTTTGCTTGCAAAAATGACGGCTAACCTACCTAAGAATTTGAAATATACAAGAGATATTAAAAGACCCATTGGTATGAAATGGAGATACAAACTGGACAGTACAGTAAACCAATTCAATGACTGAAAATTAATTCGCATAATAATAAAATTATAAAAACATGTTCAGTGATCGTCTGTCCAAGTATTAACTTACTTTTACGGGCATCCGATTAAGAACTCGCAATTGGACGTGCTGCCTGATTCTTAAATATCTAAACGTTGGGAAGTTAAGTTATAGTGATGTAGTTGCTACCGCAACCACGTTTAAAATATTAAATATTGAATTCATTTTTCCCCTCATACCATTTAATCATTTCATTTTTTTTATTTTTATTGTATGTAACATTTGTCAATCAATATATATTCAATCATTTTAAATTGTTTCCAGTCGACCCTGATGAGCTTGGGAAGGAAACCGGTTGGTCTGTTCTGTAAGTGTAATCATCTCTTATTTTTTTATTTTTCATAATGCCTTTAGGAATTAATTTGTATCTATTCCTTGCAATATTACGGTTCTGTACCTCAAATAATTTATTTAAATATTTTAAGCGGAGGCATTCTAAAGATAATATAAAAAAAAAACTTGATAAATTTCTTCTTATTAAGGCAAGATTGAGAAAATTAAAAAATAATTGTAAATTTCTTCAAGCCTGTATTGATAATCATGTTTGTCAGTATCCTCTTTTCTGTTTAGAATTAGGATGCAAAATTGAATCCAGGTCAAAAATTGAGAAGATTTTAATGAAGGAAACAAATCCAGCTTTGTACAAATAGAATCCATCAACTGAACCGTGATCTTATTATTCTTCGTAGAGAATGTTTAACCTACCTTTCATTTTTTGATAGGATTATGTTCTCTCATTATGTGGGCTCTATTCATTTTAAATGTTTAAAAAAACATCTAGTGACACACAATCTAAGTTTACAGCATTTAATTAATAAACGGTTTGGACATATTGTGGAACCAATTTCTGGGAGTTATTGTTAACCTGTCTACTTAATTCATTTCTGAGCTAGAGTCTAGTATAAATTTCCCCTATAGCCTTGACCACTGCGTTCCATTTAGGGTTTCTGATAATAAGAAACTTTTTTCCGAATTAAAGATATCATCAAAGTTGTGCAGACTTGTGCCTCGCTCTTCTGACTGAAAACTAATCTTAAGGCTAGTCTTCATAGTTTTTTACATACTTATATAATTAACTCCTGTAGCCCTTTGGAGTCTAAGTTTAGTCAACACACCAATCCGTGGTCAATTTCATTTAAAAATAATAATAACTTGGTTATTACTCGTCCTGAAAAGGGCCAGTCAATTGTCCTATTGGACCATTCTGATTATGTCTCCAAAATGCAAAGAATTCTTGGTTTCTGTTAATTTCTTCCTCTTGGTCCAGTAGAGACACATGATCGCAATTCCTTTAGAAATTAAATTTCAAAAAGAAACACTTATCTTGGGCTAAACGTGGTTTCATATCCCGTGAGGTCAGTGATGATAATTAGACCTGTTGGGTCTATTCGCCCTCGTCTGTATGGTCTTCCGAAGACTCATAAGGATGATGTACCCCTTCGACCCATCCTGTCCATGTCAGGCTCGTCTCAACATAAGGTTGCGAGTTTTCTTTCAGACCTTCTTGAACCTGTTGTTGAACATTTTAGCTCGCATACTATTAAAGATTCTTTTTCATTTGTTCATGTTGTTGGTGATACTCCTTCTAAAAATAAATTTCTGTGTTCCTTTGACGTATGTTCTCTATTTACTTGTGTTCCAGTAATGGAAACTATTGTTATTTGTTGTAACTTGTTATATCGAAGTAGTTTGTCACCTCCGGATATCACAGAAAATGTGTTTGTTGAGCTTATGAAATTTGCTACTATGTCTGTGGAGTTTAGCTTTAACAATTTTATGTACAGACAGATTGATGGGGTTGCCATGGGGTCCCCTTTGGGTCCCGCTTTGGCTAACATTTTTGTAGGCTTTTAAAAGTCGTCTTTTGAAAAATTATGACAATGCACCGTCTATGTACCGTCGGTATGTGGACGATACATTTTGTCTTTTTTTTTTAGTGAAGTGGAAGTTGATTCCTTTCTCACAGTTATGAACCAACTTCATCCATCTTTTTTAATTTACCATCAAAAAAGGAGTCTAATTCTTGTCTCTCTTTTCTTGATGTCCTTGTGAAGATCGGACTCCTTCTCAATTTCTTATTCGGTGTTTCGCAAACCAACGTTTTCTGGTTTGTATACGCGTTGGGACTCATTTTATCCCAGAAAGCGTAAAATCAATCTCATTAAGACCTTAACTCATAGGGCCTTGATGATTTGCAGTGAACAATATTTGGATGAAGAATTGGATTATATCCGCTGCACGCTATTAAAAAATGGATATCCTAGTGATACTCTTGACAGCGTCATGCGTGATAAAATTATTAATTTTCGAAAGGAAAAACAATACTTAGTTCAGAAATGTCATATTTACTTGCGGCTTCCTTTTATTTGTTCCCGGGGCGAGCTTGTGGCTAGGCGGGTCTTGTCTGCCGTCCATCACTGCTATTTTTCTGCTCAACTAAGGATGCGACTGGTTCTGCCTTTTCCTCTATCCGTAAGGATCCTCTTTCTCCCCATCATGTTTCTTCCGTGATTTATTCTTTTAAATGTGGTTGCGGTAGCAACTACATAGGAAGGACTTCCCAACGTTTAGATTGTAGAATCAGGCAGCACGTCCCATTGCGAGTTCTTAATCCGGATGCCCGTAAGAGCCAGTTGGTTAATACTTCCGGGTCAGCGATCACTGAACATTTGATAAATTGCAGGGATTGTGCAAATAATTTCAGTCTAAATATATTATATATACTGTCCAGTTCGCACTCTCCATTTCATTTGATATATACTTGAGTCTCTGTATATTCGGTCCAGGGAGCCGTCTCTTTGCAAGCAAAAAATACTGTCTCCTTGGGCTTCACGTTATTAGACTGTAGTGTGTATCATACATCCCCCCACACTGCCCATTTTTTTCCGTTTGTGCTGTGCACATTCGCTCGGTTTGAATATTTTTTTCCCTCATACCATTAATCATTTCATTTTTAATGTTTTAATTGTATGTAGGGTTTTTGTGTGAGTCAATATATATTACAATAATTGTTAAATTGTTCCCAGTCGACCCTGATGAGCTTGGGAACGAAACCGGTTGGTCTTTTCTGCAAGTGTTATCATCTCTTATTTTTTTATTTTTATAATGCCTTTATATAAATAATTTGTATGTATTCCTTTGCAATATATATATATATATATATATATATATATATATATATAACTATATATATCTAAATTTTATCGCTAAATGGCTTTATTAAGAGGAAAGATCAAAGTATTTTTTGGGTATTTTTTTAGATTTTTAATCGTTTCTAATACGTCTGAAGTTTTCGTTAAAAATCTTGTTTTTTTGGTTTTTTGAGTCATCAAAATTGACAGATAATCAATCATGGCAACCCTTTTTTTCCATTTTATAAAAAAAATGAAAATCTCATTTTGAAATTCTTTTAAAAATCAATTATCATTATTTCGAAACTTATTTCAAGAAAATCAGAAATTATAATGTTTATTTAAAATATTTTGAACCAAGCTTAACTTAGCTTCTCCGCCGAAAAAATGAAATTTTAAAATAAAAATAAGTAAGTCATAACCTTTCGCGTCACATGACAGGTGACGAAAGATATTATCATGACGTTTAGGTAGCTTACGTGAGAACAATTCTTTCTATGGATGGAGAAAAGTGAAGTCATTTAGATTTAAGTGAACAGATTATTTACCTCGTTATTTTTAACCAAAACTTTCAGCGCTCTAATTTTTTTTTGTACTTCGCTCTCATCTTTATGCTTACGATGCTTTATGGAAAATATATTATAAAGAAATTAAAAAATAAAACTGTTAAGAGAGATTAAATTCATATTTCATAAAAAGGTATCTAATTAATTTATAGGTACCTTTCTTATTAAATTTTATCAAAAGTGTACATAAAAATACTATAATTTTATGTACATTTATTACGTTTTACTGTGTTATTTGTATTTTCATTAATTTTATTAATTTTGATATTTCATTTATGGAAAAATGTCATAACTGAGATTAATATAAAAATAAGATCATATAAATTTCATGAGATGATACTGATACTTGTAGGTACCCATCTCAGTTGAAATTAAAAAATCAAATTAACTTCCCTACACGTGTTTCGAAAAAGTAAAGGCCTCAACAGCGGAGAACAATGCTTAACTCAAATAACGCAACTTAATTGTATTCTGGCTGGTCTTCCGTACTTTATAATTACAGCCCGGTTATAAACACAAAATTATATTTCTTAATTACTTCTGATTAGTCAAAACGATACAATTTACAACGCGCTAAAAAAAGACACTTAGGAAAGCGGATCTGGCTTTTAACTAATTTTATATTTCCACAACTCAAATGTAAAAATCTATTATAATTTAAGGAAATAACAAATAATTGTATTAAAAATTCATTTTTTATTGAAAAAAACTTTTGCTTTCTGAAAATATTTTCCATATTCATATAAAACAACTAAAAGCAAATAAAAGCATTTGAAATTAAATAATATCTTTGTTTTATTGAGTTTTGTTTGTTATAATTCAGAGCTGATTTTCAGGTAGGGGCGGTCCAATTTACAAACAAAAAAAAACAGGATTTGTATTCCTCAAAGCTTTGCTATTGTAATCACTAAAACTAGATTCGATCGAATTTCTGGAGTGTACATAAAATTAGTTGTGGGTTGTGGGTAATAAATATAAAAAAAATATTTCTGCCATGACTTTAACTCAAATAAGATTTCGTGTTTATAAGCAGGACATTGCTAACAAGACACTTCTCTCTGGCTGTATGGTTAACAGTATTTCAGGTCAAGTTACGTTTCCCATAAGGGGTACAATTTCGATTCCTGTCAGAGGGCGCGTATTTTCTACGAAATTTCTCGAACATTGAGGTTGGTAAATGTCATTAATAGTGTTCAATAAAAAAAAATATAAACCCAAAAAAAAAAAAAAAAAAAAAAAAACAGTGCATTTTAATTAAATAATCTATATTTTTAAAAATAACGTATAAGCAGAAAATATCTTAAGCCATTTCAAATATATATATATATACACGCACACACTATATATATATATATATATATATATGTTTTAATAAATATGCTATATAAAATTGCTTTTCTCCTTTGTGTACTGTGTCTCCTCTCTCTCTCTCTCTCTATCGATATATATATATATATATATATATATATATATATATATATATATATATAATTTTTTATAAAAAAAAATTTATAACATAAGTATGTTATAAAATCACTACAAAAATAGCCATTTTGTTTCAACATAACATGTTGTCTTATCAAGTGATGATGTTGAAAATAAAATAAATGGTTTTTAAAGTTTCAGATTAATTAACGATCCTTCACTAGGGGGAAACATTGTTACAAAAGCTAGAATAACCAAGTATCATCACTTGATAAGACACAGAGTATGTTGAAACAAAATGGCTATTTTTGTAGTGATTTTATGACATACTTATGTTATAATTTTTTTTTTATATATAAAAATAATTATATCTGCTCTACTTTGTATTGAGCACTCTTTTAAGAATAGTAATTGTTGGTTATTGGAATTCATTCCGTATATACCAATTATATACATATATATATATATATATATATATATATATATATATATATATATATATATATATATAAAAAAAGAAAGAACAGTTCGTTCGCCATTTGCACTCTCTTTCGTCTCTCTCTCTTCTCTCTCTCTCTCTCTCTCTCTCTCCTATGCTTTACAACAGTGAAGTCAGGGTGGGGATCTCTCTTCATAAAAGCGTGTGTCAGCCCTTTTAAGGGATGGCTTGACTATGATATACTGACTCATTTAAAAAAAAAAATATAAAATTCTTTTGGTCCTTCATAAGAGAAAAAAAAATCTTCTTTTTTTTTTTTTTTAAATCAGTATCGCCCCAAAAAGTAATAATGTCACTAAAAAACACAAAATTACAGGATTTGTAATTTCGGCTACAAACAGAAACATTAATGATGAGCAGAAAAGAAAAGAGTAATCAGGAGGACAGTAGACAGATTGAATTTTTGCAAATAGAAATGGGCTGGAAATTTGTAGCCGGGTGGAAGTTCCTTGATCAGCAAGAAAATAAGAGAAGAAACTGCTAGCATAGAACTTACGGTTACATCTGGTCAGTTTAACAGTAAATTGATAAGATCACGATGCCATTCTCGCGCTGCACTTAAATTCAAAAAGTCTAGGTACCATAGCGAAGAGCACATCCGAACAATAATATATAAAGAAAGAACAGTAAGATATATAATCCGGTGTTGTTATTGATATTTTTATTTTTACAAAACAGTGCTCAATGTAAATTTACAGAGCATTAATATTATAATTTTAAAATCATTAAAGTAATTCTATTACATTTGTTTGATTTAAAAAGAAATATAGTCTATTAGTAATTAAGAGTAGAAAAAAAATAATATTTTAAAATTTTAGTTCAATATAGTGTATTCTTGGCCAAACACCCCTTTCAGAAAGAATTTTTATGTATACAAGTACGATTTTAACGAGAAAAAATTGCGAAAAATTGTTCTCGTTGATAAAAAGAAAAAAGAAAAAAGCAGACGACATGCGTTGAACGGATGTTAAAACTCGTTGAAAAATGCACCCCTACCCTCCATAAAACTTAACCTCTTTCTCGAACGTAACTCATAATTGATACAATAATAGTTAATAAAAATGAGCACGCTACCGTCCCTGTCTAAATGATTGGATTTCTCTGTATCCTTGGAAACAGGAAATTATGAATTGTATGTGCGTTTAAAACTCAGTAAATTTAAAAATAAGTTATTCCAAAATTCGCTTGAAGATGAAACAGAACTAATGCTTTTAATTTAATTATATAATTAAATTTGAAGTTTTTTTTTTTTTTTTTTTTTTTAAACATGGTAATTCTTGTGTAGCGAAGAAACCATATTTAAATCAGTTTATTTATATATATATATATATATATATATATATATATATATATATATGTGTGTGTGTGTGTGTGTAGGGTGCGATGGGTAAATTATCGCCATTATATATTTTTAATTTCACGCATGCGCGTTATTTGTTTTTGATTTTGTCAACTGTACAGTATAGTAAGGTGAGTTAGGCACCGTCTGTCAGAAATAGACCGCCATGACACAATTCCTTTCGCCAGAAATTTTCAAATGGCAATCAGTACTGCTTGACATTCACGCCATAAGCTCCAATACGAACAGAGTGCATCGAATTCAGAAAGAGCTGGCTGAGTCAAATAGTGATTTCGAAGGCGTTTATATATGATCACAAGTGATGGCGATGTTATGCTTTCATTCATTTTCCCACAGCGTATGAGTTATTGCTACGTTTTGGTAGTAGGTAGGGATGTATTTTTCTAGCAATGTATTTTTTTAGCAATAACTGATACATTAAAATATAGACATAATGAACACCCAGACACCCCTCGTCTAGTAAAATGAATTCATCTGTAACCTTGGAAACGGGAATTATGATTTTAGCTGTGTCTTTAAAACCCAGTAATTTTAAAAGTTACTCCAAAAAAAAGCTTGAGGATGAAATGGAACTAATGTCTTTAATTTAATTACAAAATTAAATTCGGGCTTTTAGGTTCCATTTTTGAAACATGGTTAGAACTGTGTAGTGAAAAAAACATATTTTAAATCAATTATTGTATAATATTAATGCTCTGTAAATTTACATTGAGCACTATTTTGTAAAAATAAAAATATCTATAAGAACACCGGATTATATATCTTACTGTTCTTTCTTTCTTTATATATATATATATATATATATATACATATATATATATATATACGTTTCACGGTAATTGTTCGGATGTGCTAGACATTTTGAATTTAAGTGCAGCGCAAGAATGGCATCGTGATCTTATCAATTTACTGTTAAACTGACCAGATGTAACCGTAAGTTCTATGCTAGCAGTTTCTTCTCTCGCACTTCTTGCTTCAGGAACTTCCAACCGGCTACAGGCTTTCCAGCCAATTTCTATCTGCAAAAATTCAATCTGTCTACTGTACTCCTGATTACTCTTTTCTTTTTCTGCTCATCATTAATGTTTCTGTTCGTAATTCTTACACATCCTGTAATCCCTTGTGTTTTAGTGACATTATTACTTTGCTTGGGGCGATACTGATTTAAAAAAAAAAAGAAGATTTTATTTTTCTCTTATGAAGGACCAAAGAGAATTTTCTATTTTACATTTTAAATGAGTCAGTATATCATAGTCAAGCCATCCCTTAAGGGCTGACACACGCTTTTATGAAGAGAGAGATCCCCACCCCGACTTCACTGTTGTAAAGCATAGGGAGAGAGAGAGAGAGAGAGAGAGAGAGAGAGAGAGAGAGAGAGAGAGAGAGCAAATGGCGAACGAACAGGCAGCATGATGGAGTCGCTTTGCGACTTCATACTGCGAGGTACGCATGCGCAGTTGGAAGTTATCATGAATTACATATACGTAATTTTTTTCCCCTTTTATCTTTCGCCATATTACTTTTGACTCTGGTCGTTCCTTTATTTATTTATTTATTTATTTATTTATTTTACTTGTAGAGAGATCTTTCTTTTCTTTCAAGTCAATTTTCATGTACGATACTGTGCTTTTTTTTTCTTATTTTCTTTTTTTTTTTCTTTTATTACTTTTCTTTCGATTTTGTCACATTGTACGTTTCTTTTCCAGTGATGGCTTGTAAAAGCAATAGGGTAGCTACATTATTATTGTTGTTGTGAGCATCATATCATTGTTTGCTGGTTTAAAGACGAGAAGCGAACATAGTGAGAGAAAAAAAAATCAAATAAAGAGCCAGCGAAAATCTGAGCCAAACAAAAAACGAAACAGGCCGTTGCTTCGGCTCTCTTCTACGAAACAGACATGTTAAAAACGCAATGAAATTTATAACGCATGCGCGTGTGTGATTTGCTTTTCGCTTTGGAAGTGTTTTTATGATTCCTTCAATACGATTCAACGTATCCTCTTTAGATATAATAAATACAAAAATGCATACATGCAGTTACGTATGCAGTAAATTTAACAACATATATATATATATATATATATATATATATATATATATATTTATATATATATATATATAAATAATTTCCGCAATATATGTATATAAATAATCAGCATATATATATATATAATATATATATATATATATATATATATATATATATTTTTAGGAGGTTACAATGGAGAAATGGATAGCGGGTTGGATCGCAGAGCCGAGTTCGAATTCCATAACATTCACTTACGTGCTAATACCTATGAATCCTCTTCTTCGCCCTTCGGCTATGGGTAAATAGCAGGACAGACTGGGTTCTATAGGCTTGGATGGCAACTGGTCTAGGAGAAGGACAACTCTGAATTCAAAACCTGCGGAGGGTCGTTTGGGGACCTTGTAGCATGTAGAGCACCAGGTCTCTGAATTCGGCTCTTCAAAAAGTGTGGATGGTCCTGCACGAAACCTTCGCCACTATAATCAAATCTTTTGTGCTGTCGGTTTCCTGGGAACTAATCTATGGACCCTCATACGTCCAATTCGACGGAGAGTCGACTATATATATATATATATATATATATATATATATATATATATATATATATATATATATATATTTAAAATAGAAACCCGGCGTTGCCCGGGGATGTAACAGTAAGAGATAGATCAAATATTGACCATCATAAAGACTGAAAAATAAAATTGACAAAGATTATTGTTTAAGGTTGACGAACACGCATGTCTTAATTAGTTTTTTTTTTTTTTTTTTTTTTATTGGTCAAACCCAAACTCAAACAAAAACATTGTTTTCAATTGTTATGTGTCTACCAATTGAATAAAATTTTATTATAAACAATTGTCTTGTAAATGGAATTTTTAAAGCATTCTGAATGTAAAAATAAAGAAAAAAAAGTGTGCAAGACAATAAGAAACACTACCTGCCAAAAAAAAGTGAAGTTTTGTTGAAATCGGTTGAAAAATGTAGGAAATCTGATCCCATATAAAAGGAACACACACACACACACACACACACACACACACACAATACACACACACAACCTGGGTTTTATAATAAGTATAACTCGATATGAGTTGTCCCCTTTCATTAATGCCTCTTAATAGTGTTTTCAAATTGATTTTGTGCAAAAACAATTGTGTTTTTTTTCCAATTTTGGCGCTGTCAGAACCACCGCAAAGTAATTTTATGCAGTCCTGTGAAGTTTTGTTGAAATTTGTTTAAAAATGTAGGAAATCCGATCCAATATATAAACGTACAGACACACACACACACACACACACACACACACACACCTGGGTTTTATAATAAGTAAGATATATATATATATATATATATATATATATATATATATATAAAAGTTGCATCCTCTGTCCGTTTGTGATCGAACTCCTCCTGGGGTTTTGGAGATAGACTCCAATATCTATATAAATTCTGAAACTACATTACCCAGGATACTTCGATAAATATATTTCATTTTGATCAAAGGGTATCCCCGGCGGTTACTCAACCCCCACCCACTGAAAATTCCTTTTTCCTTTAATTTAAATTAAATTTCAATTTGAACAAGGGAATGATTCCTATCCAGAATATAGAAAGAGAAAGCCAGAAGATGGAGGTCACATCGGCAAGATCATTTTTGGTCAAAGGACTCCCCAAGTGAGGCACAAAATCCTGACAGATTTTTTTCTTTTCCTTTGATTTAATTTAAATTTAAATTTGAAGAAAGCAGTGATTTCTAGTGTACTTGGATAAATATATTTCATCTTGATCAAAGGGGGTTTAACAACTACACCCTCCAATGAATTATTTCGAATTGATTTAAATTGAATTTAAATTTGAACAAGGGAATGAGTCATATTCCAACTATAGGAGAAAGGCAGAAAATGGTGGTCACATCGGCAAGATCAAAATGACAAAATATGGACGTCAAGTTGAGCAAGAAAATACCAATCAGTGGGTAGTGGGTTACAGTACATATTTGTTGCGAAAATTGTCGTATCAATGTTGAAATCTGCTCATCAATTGATTCAATCAAGTATTGCATATCAAAGGGGTCAGATGAAGCTGTTTTTTTGCACAAACCGCCACTGATATTTCCCCTTTGATCTAAATTACTAAATTAAATTTAAATTTGTACAACAGAGCTCTTAGAATAATTTGAAAAAGAATGGAATCAATTAACAAACAAATTCTTTGAGAAACGTTTGCAGGGAATACCAAAAATTTGTGCTGCAGTAATCAAGGCTAAACGAGGATATTTTGACGAGAGCAAACATATAATGATAAAATGTTTTTTCTTTTCTTCATAATAAAAAATCATGTCTCTCTTTTTAAAAATGTTCTCTTATGTAAAGTACAAAACAACTGACTCTTGAACTGTAGTGTATATTATTCCATACTATATATATATATATATATATATATATATATATGTGTGTGTGTGTGTGTGTGTGTTTATGTGTGTGTTTATGTGTGTGTTTATGTGTGTGTAATTTTTACAAAAGTAGATTTTCTAGGTGATTAATTATTTCTAAGACTTAGATAAGAGGTTTCGATTTTGTGTAATGAATGATACTCTGTGTACCGAATTGCACTAAATTTTGACAAATAACTAGTCAACCTACGAGATATTGCGGTGCGTGTGTGACCAATGTAAGAATTCAATGATGTTTATTTACAGTAGATATAATTAGTGTATACACACACACACACACACACACACACACACACACACATATTTTTTTTTCACACACACGCACACACACACGCATATATATATATATATATATATATATATATATAATTATTTATTTAAAAATATGATTCCAGCTCATCAAAACATAAGAGGTCTCATGTTTCAAAACAAGAGCCGAAAACTTCAATATAATTATTTGAATTAAATTGAGTAAAAAAAGCTCTAAAAATTTCGAAACTGAAGATGGAACAAAATTTACTTTAACTCAATTTAATTCAAATAATTATATTGAAGTTTTCTATTTTGTTTTGAAACAACAATCATTCTTATGTCGCGAGTTGGAATCATATTTTTAAATAAATAATTATATTTATGCTCTACTTTTGTATCGAGCACTATTTTTTAAAATAATAGCTAAAATACTAAGGAACTTTGGATTATTTACCTAACCAGTCCTTTCCTATTTTCTATATATTTTCTATATATATATATATATATATATATATGTATATTTGTGTGTGTGTGTGTGTGTGTGTGTGTGTGTGTGTAAAAATGTTAAATCAACAGACTGCACGGACTCACATTGCATAGTATTGCTTATGAAGTTCATGGAGCAATTAGTTTATTTTCGTAGTTAAGTAGTGGAGTTGCAAGCCTCGCAGTCGAATCGGTTTTGTCCTTTTGATAGGCACGTTGCCAGCTATATACGGAGAGATCAGTCTGTCCTTCTATTAGTCTACATCGAGGGTGGGCGTACGTGATAGATTCATGCCTTTCCCAACGGTGTTTGTACGAAAACGAACTCAGGAACCGCGACTGAACTCTGAACTCTATACAGCATAAGTATGAAAATCTTGGTAATATATATATATATATATATATATATATATATATATATATATATATATATATATATATATTAATTTTAGTCTTACTTTTTTCATGTATGTATCCGTTAGCCAAAGTTGACTTAGTCCAATAAATATTTACTTTTACACTCCAATTTAACGTGAAATGGAATCATATCCTCTGGGATATTACGCCATTTAGGCATGTAGGACCTCTTCAAAGGATTCATATAAGAATTTATCCTACACGATTATTAAACGAATAAAATTATATTCCGGATTTCGCACATCATTGGATTATTTCAAAGCCCTGATTCTGTTTAAACCCTTGTAACTTTTTTTTGCTCATATGGTCATAGGAAATGACCCATGTGCTTCGAAATAAAGTATAGGTTATATAAATTATGTAGCTAGTCTGGTAGACCATTCCGAGCATATTTTCGATTGATCTCAATTGTGAGTCCATAAAGAGGTGTTCTTTTGCTAGGCTTGTGTCGCTATACGAAATTACTAATCTCACCCAAGTGCATTTAAAAAAAAACTTTTAAGAAAATATCAAAACGGACACTACAGTAAGACAAAGATGAAACTTCTCTAATGAGAAAACAGGGCTCAGAAAATTTGTTACTCACAAGACAGACTGAAAGCAAGAGGGACGGAGGAAAATAACGCATAATCTACCTTAGCGGGTTCGGTCGCGAAAGAAGGTTTAAGAGAGATAGGAAAGAGACACAGAGTCACAAAGAACAGGAATTAGTCTTGAGCAGTGAGGGCCAACGAACTGAAGGTTCATGGCACATAGAAGGGTTTCTTATTGCAATAAGCGTGATAAGGGGTGCAGCAAATATTTGGAATGCGTTTCGCAACAGAAAGGATTTAAAGCTTGCTATGATAAAACTCTTTCGTCATTAGAACACATTAGTGAAGTGGACCCTGAATGATATTATCTTAATCCTATGTCTCAGGTGACTTTTCTTTATGGTCAGTAGTAAAATCTGCGAAGTATGACCTCCCAAGTTTATATATAATATATATATATATATATATATATATATATATATATAATTATAATTTTTATTAAAAAATATGATATGCCCATTAAGAAACTGTGTTCCTGGTCAAACCGGACTCATAAATAATTACATCGGTTACACAACCACATGCTTATCCAGACATCTTATGTTACACCTATCTAATCACAGCTCCATTAGAACCCATTTAAACACACACACAATATTGCCAGACTCCATTAGAAACATACTAGTAGAAAACACAAATATATTATCTTCATCCACCTGTAAAAGAAAGACTAAAAATAATGGAAGGTTTAATAATAAAAAAGAAAAAGCCAACTCTTAACAATATTAACTACGAACAAAGTCACAATGTGCTAACCGTATTCGGAAAGTAAAACATCCCTACTACACACTAAGATATACACATAATGCACGCACTCAATTAAGCTGAAAAATCAAATCATCCTTAATAATGGCTAAAGGTGTAGCCGAAAGCGCTCGGAAATATAAAACATTTGGAGAGTTCTTCCACACCCTTTGTCCAGAAAAGAAAGCTCTTGTTTGGACACAAGAAAAATTAAATAAAAAGCTTAACCGTAGTACCTTGTCTGTCGTTTTTAATGAAACATGCATATATATATATATATATATATATATATATATATATATATATATATATATATATATATATATATATATATATATATATATATATATATAAAAATAAATCACCATTATGTCAGTGTGTCACACTTTTTCAATTAAAGGAGACAACTTTCAATAGATCATCTTAAATGCTTCTATATAATAAATGCTGATGTCAGTGTGTTACTTTTTCACTTTAATGACACAACTCGAAATAGCTCATCTCCCACTTCTATATAATAAATGCCAATATCAGTGTGTCGCACTTTTCCACTTTTTACTCCTAGAGCCCGTAGGCAATATATCATACCATTTTGGAATCAGATCGACTCTGTAAGAAAATTAAAAACATTTCGGGTCGGCTTCCGACCCACAATCCTGAAATTTTGGATTCCCAAATTTTCATTACTGCGATTGTTTTCGGCGATGTTTTTACGTGATTTTTGTGACGAAATTTTTTGTACGAAAACAATTTTTATAACCTGGAAATAAATTTGGGAATAATCAAAATTAATTGTGAAATCCAGAGAAAGTCACACATGAAATAAAAATAATTGTTTGTTCGGAAAGTAAGGACCTACGTACATCAAATTGTCTTTAAGATAAGTGGCTGAATGAGAATCATCGTTGAACTATTAAATGTGTAAGCTTAAATTTTAATGCAATACTTAAATTTTGAGTTCTTCTGTAGTTTATTGTTGCCTATTGCATCTACTCCTCCCTACCTATTGTGATGAAGGTCGAATCAAAAGACCTCCGCAGGAGTTAGTTTAAATGCCACCCGATAGGGCGGCTTTTAAGCTAGTATATTAATAAATGAACTTTTGGTGACAGGAGACACTTGAGAATTTACAAAGTTCCATTCGCAAGCTTGTATAAATCGAGAGTAGTACTGAAATAGTCTGTTTGGCGCCACAGTCCGTACGTCAGAGACAATTCTGATGCCGCCTGTTCGAGGTTCCAGCCGTGCATCTGACTCAAATATAGGTGGTAGAAGAAAGTCATGCAGCAGTAATATGTGTTGTGACAAATTAAATGACTTACCCCGGAGATCGAAACGAGCACGGTCGCGTCTTGCGTGCAAAGTGCTGAAGTGCTGAAAGAGAAAATATGGCCGCTCTTGGGGGCACAATTTAGGAGTGCTTGTCTCGTCACTACGAGACGGGATTTGCACATATGCAAATTCTGGCGTGAATAAAAGAGACATAAAAATGCGAGATGCTGAGAGAGACAAAAGAGTTTTTTTTTTTTTTTATTTCTTGGGCGGTCACACTTGCTAGTCTGACGAATGGATTGACAGAAGAAAAAAAAAGAAGGGGAAAGAGACTGACTTTATCAACTGAAAAGTGTCCAGTGTCTGGTGGCGAAGAAATTGAAGCCCAGAATCTATGTCCTTTAGAAGAGTAAGGAGGAAGAAGAAGAGGAAGAGTCAGTCGCACTTGATTTTTTTTTTGACCCCTCATTTATTTTTTCCTACAAGTCAGTTATCACTATTTGAAGAAAAAAACTTGTCCGTTACTCTTGTTACGACAGATGTAGGAAAGGTTCTCACAAGCGACATATAATTAACTAGCAGTAGAACCCGGCGTTGACCGGGGATGTAACAGTAAGAGATAGATCAAGTATCGACCATCATAAAGACTGAAAAATAAAATTGACAAAGATTATTGTTTAAGGTTGACGGACACGCATGTCTTAATTAGTTTTTTTTTTTTTTTTTTTTTTTTTTACGAATTGGTCAAACCCAAACTCAAACAAAAAACATTGTTTTCAATCGTTATGAGTCTACTGATTGAATAGAATTTTATTATAAACAATTGTCTTGTAAATGGAATTTTTAAAGCATTCTGAATGTAAAAATAAAGAAAAAAAGTGTGCAAGACAATAAGAAACACTACCTGCCAAAAAAAAAGTGAAGTTTTGTTGAAATCGGTTGAAAAATGTAGGAAATCCGATCCCATATATAAACGAACACACACACACACACACACACACACACACACACACACAACCTGGGTTTTATCATAAGTATAACTCGATATGAGTTGTCACCCTTTCATTTTCGAAACAGCGATGCCTATTAATCGTGTTTTCAAATTGATTTCGTGCAAAAACAATTGTGTTTTTCCAATTTTTGGCGCTGTCAGAACCACCGCAAGGTAATTTTACGTAGTCCTGTTAAGTCTTGTTGAAATCGGTTGAAAAATGTAGGAAATCCGATCTAATATATAAACGAACAGACACACACACACACACACACACAACCTGGGTTTTATAATAAGTATGATTATTTACCCGCTGCCCTACACAGCAAGGTGTAGCCCAAGTCCGAGTTTTAAAGTGGGGTATCCGAGCCCGTAGCCTCGGGCAAAAATTCCCTATAGACAACGTAAAAACGGAGTCAGTTTCCCGAGACGAGACTCTGCCCTTCGGCAAAGCCTCAACCGAGGAATACCCTCTGACATTAAGTCGGCGTGGTGTAATGATCAGCAGGCTTGTCTCACTAGAACATATTCCGATTAAGTAGTGAGTCCGATCCTCACTGTGTGCTCCATACCTCCGGGCTTGTGCCACATCTAAGCAGCGCTTAGAAAATCACTACCGTCTGACATAAGCCAGGTAAGTATAATTACGCCCTAGTAGGTGAAAATGAATCCTTAAATAAACAATCACCTGCATTCGAAACAAGATACGCGCTTTCATTTCAGTGGCGTGAATTGCCAAATTATGGTTGGGTTAATAATGAACAGGAAATCAACACCCTCTTCCAAGAAATATGCCCCCCCCCCCACCTCAACAAAAAAAAATTAAAAAACAGAAATTATAATCTCTAAGTTTTATGTTTATTTTATATCAAATTCACCCCAAGCAAGGCAGTAAAGCCACTAAGACACAAGATGGTCACTGGGCGTGTATGAATTAGAAAGCAGAAGCATTACTAAGGAGCGAGGACTATAAAAGAAAGTTAATCATGAGCACTGTCGATAGCGATTGACATTGCATTTAAAATTTTGAAGATTAAAGTGGACTGGACAGCATGGAGTCGGAAGAGAGTTCCACAAGTGAGAAGTGCGAGAAAAGAAACTGTTAGCCTAGAAGTTATAGTTACATTTAACCAACTCAGCTGTAAATTGGTGTGGCGTCTTTGTCCATCGAGTACCGCATTTAGATTCATAAAGTCTCAATAAATTATTCGAAACCAATATATAATTAAGTGTGTAGCTGTAATAAAAATCCATCAGATTAATTGTAAAAACTCCTTCTTTGTGGGTGAGGGGGGCATATAAAATCCAGCTATGGGTAAAATAGCAGGACAGACTGGTTTCTATAGCCTTGTATGGCAACTGGTCTACGAGAAGGACAACTCTGAATTCAAAACCTACGGAGGGTCGTTTCGGGACATTGTGGCATTCGGTGCACCAGGTCTCTGTATTCGTCCCTTCAAAAAGTGTGGATGGTCCTGCACGAGGCCTTCACCACTATAATCAAATCTCATGTGCCGGTGTCGGGCTGTCGGTTTCCTGGAAACTGATCTGCTTGACCCTCATACGTCGAATCTCGACGGGAGAGTCGATTATATATATATATATATATATATATGGGAAAAGTATGAATCCACTTTCTCTCCCTCCAGCTATGGGTAAAATATCAGGACAGACTTGGTTCTATAGCCTTGGGTGGCAACTGGTCTAGGAGAAGGAAAACTCTGAATTCAAACCTGCTCTTAGAGGAGGGTGAATGGAGTCTCTCTGAGCCTTGGTTGGAAATCCATTTAGTGTTGGTGTCACGATAAAAAACACCCTTGATAGCCCTAGCGAAGCATCAAGAATTCAGCTATTTGACAAGATTATGAACTACACCAATCAAAGTATTAACTATGACAGATAAGGAATACTGAAAAAGTGTAGTGAGTTCCATCTCGGCTGAGGCCGCAAGATGATGATGAAAATCAAGATACGAAATTTACGACTAAGGTAAGAATCCAAGACGTCAAAATCCGACAAGCCAGAAATTTAACTGCATGTGAAGTGTCTTAACGGCTGATGAAGAATATAACATCAAAATCCCACGATGTGTAGCGATAGAAAAAGATGCCTTTCAAAACCTAAGCAAAGTATCATGAAACAAGAATATTTCGTTACTAACAACGAGAAATGTGCGGAGCTGCTATGTCATATATAACCAACCCCTATATGGCAGTGAAATGCAGTAGATAACGATTGACACTGCATTTAAATTTTTGAAGACAAAAGTTGACTGGGATCAAGAAACCGGAAGAGAGTTCCACAATTAAGAAGTGCGAGAGAAGAAGCTGTTTGCATAGAAGTTATAGATACATTTAACCAACTCAGATGTAAATTAGTGTGACGTGTTCGTCCGTCGAGTACCGCATTTAGATTCATAATGTCTAAATGAATTATTTCAAACAAATAAATCAGGGGAGAAAAAAAAAAAAACTACGTAACTAAAAAACAAATCAACAAAACACGAACGCACACATGAACATAAATAAACGTATTAATACCAAAACAATAACAAACAATAAATAAATGAATCAATAATAAATAAATTACAGTTAAAAAAACAACGCTATAAATATATCCCAAAAACTGCATCCAGACGCACAATCATTTTCACTCAATAGCCCGAGAATAATTCAAAAGTTAACCGTTACCGGCCACCAAATAAGCATTAGGATAATAGATGGGAATACAGATAATACAAAATGTAACACACATGGCCTAATGATTGATTTTAGCATGAAACAGACTGTCATCTCTGGGTTTCGACTTCCCTGCCATTTTTTATATTTACATAAGCTCTATCTACTGAGCACTTCAACCGATAAATATAGCATACCATAGAACTATATTTTTAATTATATATATATATATATATATATATATATATATATATATATATATATATATATTATATATTCCCCACATTTTTTATGTTTAACATTCTTTTATATAGATACAAGTATTTAAGTAAATGCTCTGTTTATAATAAACAGTATTAAATAACATTTACCGGCCTGAATGTCCGAGAAATTTTCATAGAAAATATTCGTCCTTTGACAATATTCGAACTTGTAAACCTATACGGAACCAAATAATTTTAATATTGTCAACCATTCACCTCATTTAGACGTTGAATTTACCTTTAATCTTCATTCAGCGACAAATGATCGTTCGATTATATATATTAAGAAAATGTCAAAGTCCGACAATTTATTAAATACATTTTTATGTTTAACGTTCTTTTTTTTAGATATTTTAAGTAAATGCTCTGTTCATAAAAACTTAAATAAGGATTTACCAATGTCCGAAAATTTTTTATCGAAAATATTCATTCCTATAACTTATTGACGTGTCTTTGACATGAAACAGAATCAAATTGATTTACTGCTTAAAACAAATGAATCTCATACATTCAAAACTGCTCTTCGTATCAAATGTAAAACAAATTTTATATTATTTAAAATTATAAAAGTTTTTTAATTTATTAAATTATTTTTATAATGTTTTACATTCTTTTTATAGATGAAAATATACTTGTATCTATAAAAATCGTTAAACATAAAAAAAATGTCTTTAATAAATTGTCGGACTTTGTTTCATATATATATATATATATATATATATATATATATATAAATTAAATAAAAACAGACCACTTTAAGGTTCCATATAATAAATTATTTCACCACGGCCCTTTTAAAAGGACTGCGGATCATCAGACTTTATTTCCAAACAAAAAATGGAAAAGAAAATTTTATACATTTTTGACAATAAATATTAAACATATATAAATTAACAAAGTGGGGAAGTGAGGGGGAGAGAAATTATTATGAATAAGTTAGCAGATATTGACACATTTAAACGGTTAACTTAACGGAAGTTATATATTGATATCGAAGGGGTAGAGAAGAAAAAAAATATATAGAGAAAAAAGAGAAAAGGAAATTATGAGAAAAGCGTCACTAATTTTTTTTTTTAAAAAAAAAAAATAAAAACAGACGCTGTTATTTGTTTTACTTTGAAAGTCTTATTTTGGCGGTTCATAAAGATTATAATGTTTGATATAAATTATTAAACCATTTGCTCTAAATTTACATTGAGCTCTCTGGATTTTATCCTCCTTAGGTTTTACCCATACGGATTACCTTGTTTTTTCATGAACTAACTATATATATATATATATATATATATATATATATATATATATATATATAAATATATATATAAATATAAATAAATATAAATATAAATATGTATAATTATTTATAATATTTATATATTATATACGCAGTACTTATTAGAAAGCGCTCAATATCAGAGATAGAGCTAACATATTTGGTTGGATAGATGTGAGTTTGTGACCCTGGGTTTCCAAAACCCAGGGTCACAAACTCACATCTCTCCAATATATATATATATATATATATATATATATATATATATATATATATATATATATATATATATATTGGTATATACGCAATAAATTCCAATAACCAATAAATACTATTCTTAAAAAGCGTGCTCAATACAGAGTAGAGAAAATATAATTATTTATTCGAAAATTATAACATAAATATTTTATAAAACCACTACAAAATGGCTATTTTTGTAGTGATTTTTAAAATAAATAATTATATATATATATATATATATATATATATATATATATATATATATATTCTAAGGATATATATATATCAGCATGTTATGAGATTTGATTATAGTGGTGAAGGTTTTTTTTTTCGGGCCAAATAATCCATTTGACGTATGAACCGACAACCACCCTATACCAGCATTCAGATGTCCTTCTCCTGGACCAGATTTCCGATTATAGATGGAGAGAAGAAAAATTCATTTTATTAGCCAAGAAGGGCCAAATACAGAGACCTGGTTTCTTTACTATTATTACAACACGCTTCTGAAAAACTCATGTTTCCCAAACGACCCCATCTTTAAGCGAATTTCTTTTGAATTTCAGAGTTTACGTGTTTTAATAGATATTCATTATTGCCAAATCCAAGGCTATTTAAATACAGTCTGTCCTGCTCAATACCCAGATGGAATCAGATAATTGGGGTGTCTAAATTTAAAACGGAAGATGATTTCGCCTAGTCTCATTTTGTTTCCGAAGATTTATATTTTTTTTATTATATTTTTTCTGAAAGGAATATAAAAAAAGCAAATAAAATCGAACATTTGTTTTTGAATTCATAAAGGGTTATCTTTTTTGAACTTAAACTATTTATTAGGACTATGGATTTAAAAAATTATTTTATTGTTTGTTTCTATGCTAGTTATTCAATTCAAATATATATATATTACTGTGTATTTGGGCAGAAACCTTTCTTTCAAGTATCTAATCATTGAAAATGGCCGACAAGGAAGATTCAAGTGAACTTTTAATTTTTCCATTATTCGGACATTTTTTTTTCGTTTTTCAGGGGTAAAAAGAATTTGAGGAATTGTCCATAGTTATAATTGTCCCAACGGCTTTCGGCTATTTCAATAGCCATTATCCAGGATGTTGTTTTGGATGGTGAATTTTTGTCTGTGGCTACATAGTAGATTAACTATGTGGATTACGTGCGACGGTGGTTGTATGCAATTGGGGCGCTCACGTGCTATGAGCGGCCGGTTGAACTGGGCATCACTTCTATTTTTATAAAACTTTTAATACATCGTCTCCACTACTAAATAGTGTAAGATTGATAGCGGGTGAATGGAAAATAATAAGTAATGCCTCCCTAATGATGAGTTGTGTACGACTATCTGATATAAAAATAATTTTTGTGTTATCGACTAGAATATATACATATGTGTATGTGTGTATGGTCATATACACACACACACACACACGTGTGTATATATAAAAACAAAAGGATAAATTATTCTTTAACAATGCGTTTTGTCCTCTGATAGACTTTAACAAGGAAAATGTAAATACTTTTATATAATAATATGAAGCTCCTTCTAACTTAAAAAAAAAAAAATTCTCGGATATTAAGGCCGGTAAACAAAATAATAATAAATAACTGGAGCGACTACTCAAAAGTGATAAGATAGATAGATAACAACAGCGTGATAGATAGATAGATAGATAGATAGATAGATAACTAACTGTGCGATGGATAAGTTGTCATCTAACTTACGCAAAAATGGAAATATTACTGACATCTCATTTTATATATATAAATATTTAAAAGAAAAACAGACTACTTTAAGGTACAATTATAATAATTTATTTCACCAGAGTCCTTTTAAAAGGACGCCGGATCATCAGATAGCACTTCCAACAACAAATGAAACTAATAAATATATATAATATATATATATATATATATATATATATATATATAAATATATTTTTATGTTTAACGTTGTTATATCCAAATATGTCTTTTAATAAATAAATTATCGGAATGTCCATATAGATCCGACATAATGAAGAAAAATGGATATAGATTGGAAAAAATTTGGAAAAAACAAACAAAAAATCCTTAAATACAATTATGTTTGACAACGTTTAACGGAAAGCTGATCATTTTAAAAATTTTCAGTTATCTGTTTTGGATAAGACTTGTTTTTTATGTCCATCGTCTTTGTCAAATTGAACTGAATTGTATTTTAATGAATATTGTCCTGAAGAAGGTTTATTAAACCGAAACGTCAGACGTCGACATTTCATTCATTTTAAACAACATAATTGCATTTAAGGATTTTGTTTGTTTTTTCCAAATTTTTTTTATATATATATATATATATATATATATATATATATATATATATATATTTCTTTGGTGTTGCAAGGAGTAGTAGATATATACTGGGTGTTATTAATAAATCGATGTCTAAATTACGCAAAAATGAAAACAACACTGACATTTAATTTAAACAGATATATTTACCAAAATTATACAAGATTATCTTGAAATACTAAAGAGTAAATGTATTCAATAAAATCGCCACTGGCTTCAAACACGGCCTCCAGTTGAGGACAATAATCCGAATAATGAAAATAGTGTACATAATACCTCATCTCAGAAATAGATATACATCCTCTATGGTTTATTTAATGCTGAAATCTAAATATTTTAAACCCCATTTTATGGCTTCAGCTACAGATATTTTAAACGCAATTTTATTCTTTCAGGGCAAACGTATGTTTCTAGTTTTACATGTATAGATTGTAGATGATAAAAAGCAATGCTGGTTTATTTTATCTTAAATATATATATATATATATATATCGCTGGTAATTTCCCGACAAAAATGTATTTTTGATTATTCTACAAGAAAATGTATTGTTGGACACATTTAATACCTTTTGTTATTAATATACATTGTCGTTTGTTTTAAATTATGGTTTGTCGTTCTTTTTCCACCCGGACTCACATGAGTCCGCCAATATTGTTTGCGGGATAAAAGTTTCAGGAGGCCAGAAATATTTACTATAAAATGTCTTTTACACATCACAACCAAAGAGGTTATGTTGTCTTATTTTAAATTCAAACATACCACTATCCCTCAACAATCTTTTCTACAAATATCTTCACAGCAACTATCCTGATGATCTTTTTTTTCTCCCGGTGACAGGGTGACACGCATTTAAGCGTGCTCTGGGTTGGCAACTGGCTCTCACAGCTTTACTGTTGAACTAGCGAGATACAATCACAACTTCTACTTTTAGTATTTTTTTCTCGCAATTTCAACCTGTGGAAGTCCCTTCTGATTTCTTGCATCCCTGAAAACTACAATATTCCAAAATTTTATATCCGTTTATTTTCCTTTCCTCCATTCCACCCCCGACTAATATCTTCTCATTCTCTTTAACTCCCTATAACCCTTTACGTCCCGTTGGCCATAACGTCTTGCTTGGGGGCGTTTTTTGTAAAAAAAAAAAAAAAAAAAAAAAAACAAACTTGATTGAGATGTACGTAAATACCCGTTGAAAATTCCTCAAGACTCTTGTGAGTGATTATTGATAAAAAAAAAAAAAACATACTGAATTTCCAAACTAAAAATGCAGAAAAATATATTTGCTGAAAAAAAAAAAAGGTCGATGCTTGATAATCTGTAAAATTTTTAGAGGTTCCCATTTCAGAGTATTTCGTATTAAAGCAAGAAACACCGGAGTTCCAGAATTTTCGATATGGACTCATGCCAAGGAAGAGAACCATCCCTGAAAGGTCTGGGACGATTTTCGATTTTCACGAGAAAGGTCGAACGGTACAAAACAATGTAATAAACAAAGGAAGAATGCTCGCATACAGATCTAATCATTCTACAGAATTTTGATTAATTTTTTTTTACGTAAGCGCTGCTGAGAGGAGCACAGTTAGGGATTGTGGGATTGTTTCCGGTTTCCATTTATTCCATAGAATTCTTCAGTCCAAGATTTTGATAGCCATAAGAATTCTGCTAAAGAACTCGGGAGCATGAAAACTTAGATCCATTACTGAATTATATACAATTCCGTGAATGCCTATATCTATCTATCTATCTATCTATCTATCTATCTATCTCGCTGTTGATTATCTATCTCGATTTTGATAATCTATCAATCTATCTATATATCTCTGTTTTTTCTTTTTTCCTTTCTAAACTTATATCTATCTATCTATCTATCTATCTATCTATCTATCTATCTATCTATCTATCTATCTCACTGTTGATTATCTATCTATCTATCTATCTATCTATCTCGCTGTTGATTATCTATCTATCTATCTATCTATCTATCTATCTATCTATTTCGCTGTTGATTATCTATCTATCTATCTATCTATCTATCTATCTATCTATCTCGCTGTTGATTATCTATCTCGATTTTGATAATCTATCTATCTATCCATCTATCTATATATCTCTTCACAATCTATCATTCTATTCATTATCTAACTATATATCTATCTCGGTGTTGATTATCTATCTATCTATCTATCTATCTGATGTGGGGCCAAAGTTGGGGCCAGAGAAGGAAAACACGTAACACGGATTAGATGTAAGAAAGATATATTGACAACAGGTTACAGAGATAGTGTAAGCGGAGCTTATTATATGTTAGTGTCCAATACTGGTAGTCGTACGCGGCTCTCACTGTCTTTCTAACTCTCTATGTCTTTCTCTCTATCACTCTCTAGAGTGCTATGTCGCCTACTTAATACAGGCCTGGAAGAGTCTATTGTGTAGGTAGTTTCCGGTCTCACAATACTATCTATCTATCTATCTATCTATCTATCTATCTATCTATCTATCTATCTATCTATCTATCCGACTTCCTTCAATATCTATCTATCTATCTATCTATCTATCTATCTATCTAATTGTTGATTATCTATCTTTCTTAGCCCTTTCACCGTTATTTTTAATGGATACTTCTATTTAAAAAGACGCTCGGTTTATTAATTCATTTAGTAATAAAATTCTTTTAAATAGGAATAGAATTAAGGGTTTTAAGTTTTTAATCCGAGACATTTTTATAATAATAAATGTTATTCTTAGTGGATACACGCATTTGAATAAACGCCTTGTTATATTATAAACGATATTTATGTCTTCTGTCTTGCACACTTGTGAAAAATGGACCCTATGGAAACTACCATCTGATGAGATGTCTTGTAGCTACTCAGTTACGAAGAAACCACAATCAAGCAAGATTCTTTTTATCGTAATATATATATATATATATATATATATATATATATATAGCAAGGTTCTATTTGTAGTAATGAAAATTGCCATATGTCCAATTCCAGTATTTGTCTATGTCACTGAAACATGAAAGAGAGTGAGAAAAAGATAAAAAAGAGAAGAAAGTACTTAATCCTCTCACATCACACTTCCCGTCTTTTAATTTGAATCCGTAATCCCAGATTCTCCTGAACACCTGCCAAACGTGCGGTTTGTGTTACCTCGATGATCTCGCTTTTCATTCGAACGTCATCGAGATAGACCACCGCAAAATCTAGACCATTTAACATCGTGTCCATGACTTGTTGAAAAATGGAAGGGGCGACCTTAACCCTGAACGGAAGTCTTAAAAATTTGTATAAACCCTTGTGGGTGTTTATGCAAACTAGCTTCGAGCATTCCTCGTCCACGGGTATTTGTAGATATGTGTCGCTTAAGTCGATCTTAGAGAAATATTCTCCTTCACTGAGCTTAGTGAATATCTCCTCTGGACCTGGAAGGGGATAATGGTGATCCATTAGGGCGCTGTTCAGCCCCGTAGAGAAGTCAGCATATACACGGATTTCTTTGCAATGTTTTTTTTTAAATATAAACTGTGGGCGATGCATATTTACTATATTCAACCTTTGCCAGAACTCCCATTTCCTCAAATCAATTCAACTTCTCGTCAATTTGATTAAACGAGGTAAACGTTATGTTTATTCTTAAAAACTGGGTTGACGTCTGGCTTTAACTCAAACTTGGCAGACATTTTTGTGCATTTTCCTAGTCCTCCAATGAAAACGTCGGGAATTTCTTTTTAAGTTCACCTTTCTCTGCTTCGTCAGTCTAATTTTCGACTTTTTGACATAATGAGTTAATAGGCATAAAGTAGAAACAGTTCTAACCAATCAGTCCTGAACAAATTAACCGTATTCTTCATAATATCCGCCTTTAGTTTTCAAGTTTTATCTTTGAATGACACGTTCGTTATAAGTTCAACAATAAACTTAATAGTGTCGCCAGTAACACTTTTATCTATTCGGTTCGTTCTTAACAAAGTCGACTTATCCACGTTTTTCGATGTTTAATAATTAATTATGGACAAGGTCAATGATCGGGAGGTCTTGAGGAGGCTGGAACCACTTCTTAAATTCTGTTGTTCCCAGGTCGATTCTGACCCGCCAAGGTTGCACCTGCTAGGGTACCAACTCTGGGCAAATATTTAGCCCCCCCCCCACCAAACTCGGGTCATATCACTATGAACGTATAAAAATATATATTTTTATAGTAAAAATACCAAGAATATATTTTGAAAAAAATATTACCAGCAATACATTTGACTCTCGACAAAAACCTTATAAAGAAAAACTTATAAAGAAAACATATTCAATTCATACGAACCTATCATAAATCTTGTCAGCATTAAATAAACCATTCAGCTTGGTATGTCGTAAAAGAAAATAAACCAAATCAAAGAATACATATTCTATTCATACGAACTTATCCTAAAAATCTTGTCGGCATTAAATAACCCATTGAGGTTGATAAAGAAAATAAACCAAATCAAAGCCGTAAAAATCAAAAATAAACCAAACCAATCTAAACCAAAGAATACATATTCTATTCATACGAACTTATCCTAAAAATCTTGTCGGCATTAAATAACCCATTGAGGTTGATATGCCGTAAAAGAAAATAAACCAAATCAAAGAATACATATTCTATTCATACGAACCTATCCTAAAAATCTTGTTGGCATTAAATAACCCATTGATGATGATATGCCGTAAAAGAAAATAAACCAAATCAAAGAATACATATTCTATTCATACGAATCTATCCTAAAAATCTTGTCGGCATTAAATAACCCATTGAGGTTGATATGCCTAAAACAAAATAAATCAAATCAAAGAATACATATTCTATTCATACGAATCTATCCTAAAAATCTTGTTGGCATTAAATAACACATTGTCGTTGATATGCCGTAAAAGAAAATAAACCAAATCAAAGAATACATATTCTATTTATACGAACCTATCCTAAAAATCTTGTCGGCATTAAATACGCCATTGAGTTTGATATGCCGGAAAGCAAAATAAACCAAATCTTCTGAAGTCTTTTCATTCTGTTTTACTCGAAGTAGCCCCTTGCGTCTTAGTGGCATTATCACCTTACATGTTTATTCAGTAATTGCCTTACTACTTTTCCTTTCTACCTTTTACGTTCCTTATACTTTTATATATTTTTTGTATCCTCATGATCTAACGGAAGCCGACGAAATAGACCGAAAGAAAAAAAAATAGAAACAAAAATTCTATTAATGAACAACGAATTTGAGATGGCGAACATTGCGATCTTGCGCTTTATTTGGAGTTAATTTGTTTGTCTTCTGACAGAAGACAAAGCAACAAAGTACATTAATCTGAATAATGGCCACTTCACCCTTCCAAGCTCAATCGATAAAGGAAACATAAATAGGACGTGTGTCGATACGCCTCCACAATATTATTCATACACTAGTTTGAACTCTTACAAATTACATAACTGTCAAGATATATTTTTTTTATTTATGTCTTATCCTAATTGCAATGCTAATATTAGACGTTTCCGTATAAAGAAACATTTGGCATTCATCGACCGAGCGGCTCGTAGTGCTGTCAATTGAAATTTATAAAATATTACCCTTAAAAGTATTTTTTTTAGGGAAAACAGGTTTCTCGACTGCAGTAGCTGTTATCGCTCGTTTCAATATTAATCGGGGCACCCTTTATAAAATTTTATTCAAAGAACAACTCATTTTAACAGATACATTTAAGAAAACTACGCAAAAATATCTTGAAATACTAGAGTAAATGTATTCAATAAAATCGCCATTGGCTCCAAATAACTTCGGAATCCACTGCAATTCTTCTGAACGGTCTCAGGATATAGAGAATATTGCTCAACTGCTTTCTCGAGAGCCTGTACTTTATAATGCTCCATAAGTTTTCTATAAATATTGAGGTCAGGAGGTTGGGGCAGCCATTTCATAACACTCACCTGCTTCTCATCAAAGTATTCCTTCATCAATTTTGGTTTTGTGACAGGGAGCATTATCCTGCATAAAAATGAGCTTGGTGGGGTCGATTTTCACCCTTTCAAATTCGGGAGAAGACAAGACTCTAAAATTCCTTGTACAGCTCGCTCCTGAGGGTCTTTTTCAATAGGTTTTAAGAAACCAGTTCCATGAAAATAAAAAAAATCCCCAGAACATTATACTGAACGGATGCTTGACAGTAAAACTATAAATTCAAAGAAGCTTTCAAAGCTTCTTCTTCGGATTTTAGATCGCTTATCCTTTGAATTTAGCTCAACTTTCGTTTCATCGGAGAAGAGAAATATTTAGTTAAAAAAATCTAAATCAATTTTATCAAACAACAATATATATTTATATATATATATATAATGTATATATATATATATATATATATATATATTCCTCATAAAGCAGCACGACTCAGAGTTGATGCAAACCAATCATTTCATTTATGCTGATTGTAGATTGTGTTGTAAGTTGAATCTCCGAGTCGTAATACCTGTGAGGAATATGTATATTTATTAATATATACTTAATAAACCACTAATACACTATATATATATATATATATATATATATATATATATATATATATATATATTTTCTGATTTAATATCAATGATTTATTATTAAACCAAAACACTTCTCAGTTAACTCACTACTACACAAGTAAAATTTTGTTTAGACAGACTTGATAGAAAAAAATGTAAATGAATAGATTCAAATGTAACCTAGTCTATGTAGCGACACAACCAAGCGCTATTTATTGTAAAATTTCTTTAAACTTTAATAACTCAAAATGAAGGATATTTGGACTTATGTCTATACGGACATTTGCCCTTGTTTGGGTGTGAGAAACCCGACCCTTAATTTTTTAAAAAATTTTTTTATACATATATGTATTTTTTGTTATTTTGATGCACTATACTTTATTATATATATATATATATATATATATATATATATAATATATATATATATATATATATATATATGAATGAAAATTTGGAAAATCAATATCCTTAGGAATTTTGTAAGTGAATAAATTTTTGTTTTATTGATTTTTTGAAAATATTTTTAAAAAAAAAGAATATTATTATTTTTTAAAAACCAACCTCCAAAAAATATGCTGTACATTATTTGTCTCAAGTTTCCAACAACATTTTTAAAATTCAATTAATCCTTTAAATTACATTACATTCAAAAAATTAAAAAGGCATGAATCCATCTTCAATATTCAATTTTTCTTTGGTTGAAAAAAAATTTCAACAAAAAAATGAAAAAAACTTCCAACAAAAATTTTTATCATTGAAGATGGAACGGAGCCCTTTTCAAAATTTCAAAAATTATAATTTAAAATTATTTCATTTTTTAAATTGTTTTGAAAACATGAGACCTCTAATGAATCGATTTGGAATAAATATTTTTAAAAAATAATATATATATATATATATATATATATATATATATATATATATATATATATATATATATATATATAAAAAGAAATAAGAGAGGTGCCGCAAACGTTTTTGGTTGTATAATGTGGATTTATTTAGAAAAAAATTATGCTTTGTTTTATATAATTTTTATGAACACGTGTTTCTGGTCTCGTGTCCGTCTTCAGGTAAAATTTTGATTTCCCCATATTATTAAAAAATTATTAATTTTTTTTTTTTCTTTTCAATGTTAAATATTCTTAGTTTTTGAATTGGCAAGAACTCTTCATTGCCAATTCAAGAAAGAAATTCGGATTACTAACACAGAAAATGTCTCATATCGAGAATATTATTTTATCAATTTATGTATAGTCAAAAAACCGGGTCCAATGGGCAACTCCCCTTGGCCCTGCATTGGCTGATATTTTTTGTGGGCTACCATGAAATGTTACTTTTCGGCAAAGTGTCTAAACCATTTGTTTAAATTAGATATGTCGATGACAATTTTTGCAAAATTCTCTAATAAAAGTGAGGCTGTTGAGTTCTTTAATGAGCTCAACTAAATACCTAATGGTTTGTCTTTCACTATGGAAGGAATAAAGACAATTGTCTGCCAAATTTTGGATGTTTTTGTTGAACGCAGTAGAGGTGGTTTTATTACTAGCATTTATCGTAAACCCAAGTTTACTGGACTTTATTTGAATTGTCATGTTCATTTGCTCCTGCATCAAGGAAAATTAATCACGTTAAAACCTTGGTGTATAGAGCGCTTAAAGTGTGTTCCCCACTTAGATTGGACCGTGAATTTGGGAACATTAGGAGATTTTCATTAGTAACGGCTATCCGGAGGCCCTTATTTGACTATATTATAAGTAAGAAAACTAAAGGAATTTCATTTTCTAAAATCAAGGGCCTTCTAAATGTCCGGTTTATTTGAAGATTCCCTGATTGGGGATAGGGGTCAGGGCTTAATTAAAACAGGTTAGCAAGTTGGTTTCCCGGTTGTTTCCCATCAGTTGCTTTACGTATATATTTTTTCAAACTAGGTCTGCGTTTCCGTCTTTTCGCAAGGATGTATTGCCCTACATCAAATTGATTAATTTAGTATATGAATTTAATTGCCAGTGTGCTGCTGGTTATGTGGGGCGTACAACCTTGCATTTGGAAACTAGAATTAATCAGCACGTTCCTTCAAAATACGACTTGGTAAGATAGATAGAATATGCTATCTTCCCCCATGAATATGGAATCGGCTATTGCTCAACATTTAGTTGAGAATATAGCTTGATATATTGTTGTATAAAAAAGTTTAAAAAATTATTCATACAGCCGATTCCAATAATCATTTGAAGATTTTGGAATCGGTCTGTATAGGATTTAGAAAAACCTTTCTCTCTGCCGGCAGAAAGAATTTATAAATCTCTAAATCTGTTGGGGGATATTTTATTTTAACTGTCCCTTTATTTATTTACATTTATAACCCTTCCTCGTTATTAGTATATATATATGTTTTTAAATTTTAGTGTGTTTCCCCCCTTTTTTTTGCTCTTCAATATCGCTATTATTCATTTCGCTGATCCAACGATTGTCTCCTGATGAGATGTTGGCTGAAATCAATTTCTAGAGACTTTTAATATTAAAATCAATGGTTTTAAAATTTTAAAACTATTTATAAATTTTATATATCCAAATATTTGTTATATATATATATATATATATATATATATATATTTCTTTTATTTATAAATGTATATAATTTTGTCTTCGTCGTTAGTTTGAATATTTAAGCATTTGTTCTTAACATATATATTTACTTTAAACCCTAATGAGCCAAATGATAACACACACCCACAACAATATACACGCTTACACATATCATATCATACCACACTAATATATAAGAACCAAATAACACACACACAAACACTAAACAGAGACACATCCCTCTCCAGGACCAATAAAACTGTCAAACTGATCAAGGGAATTCAGGATAAAATGTATCCATCCAGCTCTTATCTCAAATAACAACTTAAAAGAGACTGTTTGACCAACACAAGGAATGTTAAAAGATTCATGTTAAAAAGATAAAAAAAAAAAAAACAAATGAAAACTACAGACAAAAAAGTTCATTTTCCTCCATCAAGACATTCATTTCTGTAGTTCACTGCTACCAGCAAGCAGAAATATTTCTTTTCTCCTGATGATGGCCATTTTGGCCGAAACTAGTCGAGGAATCTAAATGAAATAATAATAAAAAAAAAAAAAGAATATTAATCTACAACCCAGTGTGTCTGAAGATTTTAATTTTTTAATTTTTATTTTTTATTGTTCAATATATATATATATATATATATATATATATATATATATATATATATATATATTATATATAAAATATATCTTCTGTTTTTCAATTTTCTCATAAAGTGTTGTATACCCTGATCGTAATTTTCTATAAACTGTCTGATGTTCATGTTTAATGTTTTTTTGTAAAAATCCTTAATATATTGAATTCATTATAAAGAGTAAAATGTGTAATTTCTGAACAAGATTCTATTAGTCATTTTTCTGGAATTATCCATTATGCCACCCGCACATCACTTGATATTCCCAAGCGATCACCCATCTAATTAAATTATTTGTTCAATGTAATTTTAACTTTTTTGATCATACGAGAAACCGGTGTTTCAAAATTTGTGCTTCAGTTTATTTAAGAGGACTATTAATGGAGAAAAAGTGTCAAATGTATATTAAATTTTCACATTTTAAATATTTTATACATAATTTAAGATATTGTATCCTCATATTAAATGAATTTTCAAATTAATTGTTTTTATTTTATTTTATTTTGTAAAAATGTTTTATATTAAAAAATTAATATAATATAAATGTTTTATTATTAAGAAAATCAAATATTTATAATATGAATCAGTGTTATATTTTGATAATTTATTTTATTTATTTCTATATTATATCATGTATTTTTAAGTAATATCAATTATGGTCGAAAAAAATATATATATTTATAAAATATTCGTTTATTTTGTTATGTTTTTGAAAATCAATTTTTTCAAAAATTAGTTTTTTTTTTAAAATTTTTTAATTTAATATTTTAATATTTAAAAAAAATTCAAAAAATTAATATATAATGGTTAAAAATAATATAAAATTAATTTTTTGCACGTCAAAATATTGTCAATAATTTTATTCTTTGTTAAAACGTTTTTGTTATCTGGCAATTTTTTTTTTTAATGATATGAAAAAAATCAATTTAATTCTTTTCCATCACTAAGATCAATAAAAAATGGAATTATAAATTCTATTCTTGGTCTTTTCATTTTTTTTTTATATCTATAGATAAATTCAAATATATATAATTTTATTTACCATGAACCAGTCTATGAATAAATAATTTGAATTTTTGGTTTTTTATAAAATAATTATTATGAATATATTTAAATTAATTCGTATTTATAATTAATATATATTTACGCAGAATAATTTTTTTATATATATATAATTTGAATATGTTTATTTGATAAATTATATTTCTATTTGGCTTAAAAACATATTTTATATTTTTTCATGTATTTCATGTTGTTTTTTGTTTTATTTTGAATATTAAATTTTTGATACTTAAATATTTTTAAATTTAAATCAAAAAATTTCATATTATCATTTAAAATATTAAATATATAGTCTTTTTAATACTATTTATATATACCTTATATAATTATCGTTCTATATTTAAAGAACCGAATATGGAATATTTAAATGGTATTTATATAAAAAAAGTTAATTTGATAAATCTTACAGTGATTATATTTCCGATATTAATCAATTATTTGTTTGAAAAATAATGGTCAATTTCAAAATAATATAACTAAATATTAAAATATCTATCTATTTATTCCTTTCTAATTCTTTCTATTATTTCTTTTAAAAATAAAAATTTTCTATCTTCTTTATTTCAATTTATTAACACATTTTTTATTTATCGGTTTTAATCTAATTAACTTATCTTTTTTCTCTTTCTTTTATTATCTGTTGAATTTTCTTATATATATATATATATATATTATATTTTTATAATTTAAATTTAACAATTTTCAATTTATTAATTAAATATATAAATTCTTAATATATATTTATATCTATATATATTATATCTATATTTATATATATATATTTCTAAATCATATTTCTATTTTTTCTTTTAAATTTTAAAAACTTCCTTTCTTTGTCCCATCTCAAAAAATCATCCTTTATATCTAATCTCTTTATATAACTACCATTTCAGTTAAATATAATTATATATATTTTTTATTTTTATATATATTTATATTTGAAAATATTTTAAAAATTCGAATTAGAAAAAATTTTTTATTTTTATAATTAAATGCATTTGTATACCCAAAATTGAAATAAAACCTTCGATAAGATTTTTTTTCCATCATTTCTTATCCCATCTATAATTTTTTTTATTTTTTCATTCTTAATTTAGGCTAAGTTTTGAAACCTTTTAAATATTCAATTCTTATATATCATTATTCAAATTTCTAATTTTATTTCTTAATAATCTTGTTATGTATTTTTTTCCTTCTTAAGTTAAAAAAAATTTCCTTTTATTTCAAAATTTTTGTTTTTTTTTTTAAAATCAGGTTTCTATTTTTTCTTAATAGTCTTCAAAATTCGTAATTTTACAGTTTTACAAGCGTTTTCTAATTTTAAAAAAATATTATGGATTTTCAAAGAATATTTTTAATATATCAAAATTCTTTATTTAATCATCATTTTGAATCGACTTTTCTTAATTTTTAAAAAAAATTTTTCTTCCGGAGAAATTTTTTCAGTAAAAAGTTTAAAAAATATGGCCAAAATATATATATTTGAATGTTATCCGTATTAATTATTTTATTTTATTTAATCTTTCAAGAAATTTTTACTTTACATTTCATCATATAAAACATCTGATAACCGTTGTGAGTTTTTTTTTTGACTTTTTCGGATTGATAATTTTCCTCCAAATGAAGTTCTTTTCTTCCATAAAAAAAAAATTGAATATTCGTTCATGATATGTTTGAACATATATATAAGACTATGAAGATAGAATGTCCTTATTTTAAAAAATTTAATTTCATAACTTCATAATATTTATCGATGATAAAAATTTTTAAAATAATATTTTTCCAAATAAATAATAAAATTATATAAAATATATAAATTTCAAAAATAGATCTTATTCAAAAAAGATCATGTCAATAATTGTTAACAGTATAATAGATTAGGATTGCAAGATTTTGAATTCAATTTTCATCAAACAGCAAAGATGAATTATGTTGAAAAATATATACAAAATTTGAGTTTATTAATATCGAAATAATCCTTAAATCTCGTTAAAATATTTATCTTCTAATTTTGTAGTTCTCATCTTCTCATTATTCTATTCTTTCATTCTATTTCTATCTATCTAATCTAATTATTTATCTTCTTTCATTTCTATAATTAATTTTCTTTTATCTATATCTATCTATTTATTATCTTATCTTGACAAAAAAACGGATTTGCTTTCTTGTTTTCATTTCTGTTTTTTTAAAGTTTTTTTAAATTTTTTATCATTTTTTTTATTTTTTTTTTTTGAACTATTTTCTTTTTGAAAAGTTTAATCAACTTAAATATTATTTTATAATCCGATTTAAATATATATTTAAGTTCCTCATTAAAATTTTTGATTTCTTTTTCAGTTCATGTGTATTTGCGTGGTACATTTACTTTTATCAAATAACCTTTTTCTATAAAATGGTTTTATTTTAATATTTTTTTCTCGTCGTCCTTCTGTTATTTTTTCATTTTTTTTCGTCGTAACATTAAAAACCGATAAATGTTTTCAATACCAAATTTTAATTAAACATTGTCCTTTTTTTTGATACGAATATTTTATTTTTAAAAAAAATAAATAATTTTAGATTTTTTTTTAAAAATTTAAATGATTCAATTTTTATTATTGATTATATTTGATAAATTAAAATTTTTTTTTTTTAAAATTTTTTAATTTTTTGATCTTTTTAGATATTTTTTCTTGATTTTCTCTTGGTCTTTTTGTCCTTTTTAGTTTTTTTTCAGTTTATATATTATTTAAACTATTTTGGAATTGGAAAAAAATAAAAATAATTTTTTTTCTTTTTAATTTTAAGATTAATTTGATTTTTTAAAATTTAATTCTTTAAAAAAAAAAAAAAACTGAATCAAAAAACTTACTTTTAAATATTTTTTTTTCAATTTAATTTAAATAAAAAATAAAACATGTAAATTAAAGATTTTTTTAATGAAGATAAAAAAATGTAAAAATTTTCAATGAAAAATTAAAAAAATCAACTTAAATCATTTCCCAGAAAACAATTTTAATTTTTTATTTATTTAAAAAATTTTTCGGCTTAAATTGATAATTGTTTTTATATATAAGGACCCAGAATTTTTATAAAATATTTTATACCAAATAAAAATTGACCTTTTAGAATTCAATTCCAAGTCCAAATATAATTCAGTTCATTTAAAAAATTCAAATTATAAAATTAATTCAATGTGATTAAATAAAGATCGAAATATTATGATGATTCAATATTCTTAGCGGCCTGACCTGGATGTATTTATTTCAATTTTCTAAAGATTATCATTCAGCGGCCTAATTTTTTCCATGAATATAAAGATAAATGGAAATCCATTTCAATTTTAATTGGTGCGTTGATTCAAGACTAACGAACAAGTCCACATTTTCTTCTTTTATATTTATAAATCACTTAATTATTATTTCATTTTTTTTCTTTTATGTGCCGTGTCCTTTCAGGACGTAGGCGATCATGGCTCTCCACTTCCCCCTATCCCTTGTAGCTCTCAATAAGTTTTGTCCCTTTGCTACCTCCCCCAGACCATGTTCTGTCATCCACTTGCTTAAGCCCGCCAGGTATGTCATGCGTTGCTTTCCCTTGTCTCTCTTTCCCTCTATTCGACCTGTGAGTATCAGATTCTCCAGGCCCTCCTTTCTCATTACGTGTCCCAGAAATTTCAGCTGCCTCTTCCTGATGTTAAGTATAAGCTTCCTCCTTGTTTGCATCCTCTCCAAAACCTCATCGTTGCTCACATGCTCGGTCCATGATATCCTCAGCATCCTTCTGTAGAACCACATCTCCGTCGCCTCTAGTCTCTTCTTCATCTTTGAGGAGACCGTCCAACATTCGCTGCCGTAAAGGAGGACAGATGTCACATAGCAGCTCAGTACTCTTTTTCTTTGTTACCAAAGAAATCCTCCTGTCTCTCAATAATCTGCCCAGCTTTTGGAATGCGTCCTTGGCCTTCCCAATCCGTTTTCGGATCTCAGTGTCGCACTTACCGTCCTCTGTCAGAACACTTCCCAGATATTTAAATTTCTGCACTTGCTTGATTTTAGTGTCCCTGACCTGTAAATCACATTTTCGGTTCATTCTTTTACTGATGACCATTCAGTCTGTCTTCTTGTAGTTTGTGGTTAGTCCCTTCTTCTTGCTTTCCCTCGCTACCTTTTGTAGGAGGTTTTGTAGTTTCTTTTTCGTGTCTTCTATCACTAGTGTGTCATCTGCGTATCTTATGTTGTTAAGATTGTGGCCTCTAATCCTGAATCCCGATAGGATCTCCAATTCTCTTAGAATTGCCTCGTTGTATAGGTTGAATAAGTCCGGTGAGAAGACACACCCTTGCCTTACGCCCCTTTCTATTTTTGTATATCCGCTGAACTCATTCTCAATGCACATGCATGCCATTTTCTGTCAGTATAGTGTCTTGATTATTCTAATATCTTTCCTGAATATCTCGAGGTTGCTGAGCAGTTCCAATAGATCCTTGTGGCGTACATTGTCAAAGGCCTTTGCGTAGTCTATGAAACATAGGTACATGTCCTTCTGCATCTTGCTCTTTCTGATAACATTCTGAGCATGAATATCGCATTCCTTGTTCCGATGTCTTTAACGAACTCGCACTGTTCTTGTCCTCTCTGGCCTGATTCTGCTGCACGCTCTATAAGAGATTATAATAAAAACATATTGCGATTTCAATATCTATAAGTAAATGCTACGAACAGTCGAATTTTACTCCATCTGTTCTTTCGCTCAATTATATATATATATATATATATATAAATAATACTTTCGTTTATCACTTTTTATTAAAAATATATATATATATATATATATATATATATATATATATATATATATATATCCTTTACATAGATGGACACCTACAGATGGAAAAGACCGGGTTCTATAGCCTTGAGTGGCAACACAGAGAAGCACAAAGGCTACATATATACACGAAAGAAGAAGAAGAAGAAAAAAAAGAAATGAAAACATAGAACTGAAACAGTATGAAAATGCAGAATCTCTCCCCCCCATTAGTTTATAAGGCTATCAAAAGAAAGAAAGAAAGAAAGAAAGAAAAAAAGAAAAGAAAGATATATACACCTATTTCCTTTACATAGACGACACCTGCAGATGGTCGGAGAAAGAATATACCGAAACAGTGAGTTTAACACAAAAAGACTACAGGACTAATGCCGTCAATAATAAATCTCTGAAGATATGAGAAAACACCTGCAAAGATGTCCGTATTGTATATCTTTCCATCGAAATATATATATATATATATATATATATATATATATATATATATATATATATTAAGCTGCGATATCCAGGTGCCTGCATCTCCACGCAAGTTATCCGAAATTGCAGCACCGGCGTGTAAATATGTTCGACGTAAATAGACTTGTGACTGGAAATTATGTCTGTTATAAAAAGTGATTTAAGGAAACCACAACGAGTAGTTGTGTCTACAAAAATACCGCAAACAACTTGTTATGTTAAACAACAGAAAATATTAAGGATGAAACCGGGAGCACTAGATAAAAGATAGATGATATATAAATGTTTTTCGACACAGGCGCACACATACACAGAGAAACACTCACAAGAAAACGATCAGATGAGAAAAAAAAACAAAAAACAAAAGATATATGTTTGCACTAATTGGCAGAGTTATATTCCGCACAAAGGCCACATATATACACGAAAGAAGAAGAAAAAAAAAAAGAAAAGAAAACAAAGAACTGAAACAAAGTCTGAAAAATGCAGAATCTCATTCGCCCTGTCTTACTTAGAGCTTATAAGGCTCTCGTATCTGGCTATTGATTTATCTCACGATCGATGGAGCGCCATTTTGTTCAGCTTCGTCTATCTCTGTCTTAACAGGAATATTTGGCGGTTGAAAACAGTGTGTGTACATATCCAATAGATAGGTAGTATAGCCGAATGATTATAGTGATTTTCCAAGTGTAGCTTAGATGTGGTACAAAGCGGCAAGTAAAGTGCACCCAGTGAGTATCGAATTCACTATTCAGTAATTAAGCTTGCTTAAACCATTACACTGCCTCGAGGTGCCCTTCTTGTATGATGATTTTCTAAACAGACCTTAGATACGGCAGAAAGCCGAAAGTATGGGGTACTCACTATACTGCCGTAACTGGTCTAGCGAGACAGCTTGTTAACCATTACATCACGTTCAAGTGCTGAAAAAATTCCAAATCGAATCCATTACATTCAACACGTGCAAATCGAAGGAAAGGTATGAAAATCATTTTTCCTTATTTACAGTAATATATATATATATATATATTATATATATATATATATATATATATATAAAAAAAATAATTTTAAAGCTTTCTTTTTTATTATAATATTTATACATTTTGTTCATGACGAAAAAATAATATATACATTAAAATCCTGTTCATCCATAGGTGAAATTGATCATAAACATTTTGGGAAGATCTTTTTTTAAGACGCAACGCTAAGTTTTTCCGAGATCTTACAAACCGTCAATAATAGCAGATATTCAAAAACATCTTTCGGTCGACATACAGGTATATCGTCTTAAGTTTTTTTTTTTTATAAGAAAAAAAAACACATGCCTGATGATGGATGGAAGACTATCCGTAAGTTCTAGCATTTTAACATCGAATAAACTGAAAAACTACAGACAACAAGTTTTTCTTCAAGGATCAAAAAGAAGCACTATGGATGAACAGGATTTTAATGCATATATTATGTTTTCTAGCGATGGATGTCGCCAATAATCGCATTAATACTTCAGATTAATTCTATGTGATTATTCTTTGTATGTAAATCATATGCTGCCTAATGTTTTATATATATATATATATATATATATATATATATATATATATATATATATATATAAGAAATAGAACAAAACAGTAAATATAAAATTTTTGTTCTTATAGATATTTTATTTTACAAAATATATAATTTGTATTTAATAAATTTAATACAATAAATTATTATTTCTAAAAAAAAAGTAATTTTTTTTCTTTATTTTATAAATAAATTTATATGTTTCAAAAATAGAAGTCCTAACATAAATTCGCCTGAAGATGAAAAATCGAACTAATGCTTTTAATTTATTTGCAAAAAATAAAATTAGGGTTTTAGCTTCTATTTTTTTGAAATTGGTATGGAACTGTGTATAAAATAACCATATTTTAAATTTTTAATTTATAATATTATATATATATATATATATTTATATATATAAAAATTATTCGATTAATATATTTCGAACTTTTTTTGAAAGACGAATCTATGATTCCAAACCTACGCCTCTAAACTTTAATGTTATTTTATTTATTTATGATTAATGAATAGGCTTATCACTTGTAAAAAAAGATAAATGAACTGATGAGGCATATTTTTCCTATATATTCTTCCTTTTCATAATAGACCAAAAAAAAAATTCAGATATATATATATATATATATATATATATATATATATATATATATATATATTTCCTTTTAGTTATAGATGGACAACTGCAGATGGAAAAAAGACTGGATTTATAGCCTTGAGTTTAAATTGGTTTATTGCAGAAAGAAATGGCAACCTATTGTTTTGAAAATTCTAAATTCAGTCGTTTCGAAATATAGATAATCGCAATTATTTATATTCCAATTTTGGCATAATAATGTGACATAGGAGGTAGTTTGAAAATATTTTAAAGCCGAGGTTGAATTCTAGTCGAATAGATTACATTCACTTATTAGCTAATAAATTGGGGAAAGGTAATATTTCTTCCAGTCCCCTAGCAATTTAAATTTTGGAGAGACCGGATTCATTAACTCTTCAATTTGAATGGCAAATAAATTATAACTTTTTTAGATAGATTTAAGAACCTTATATATAATTATATGGATATTTTTTTGGTCTGCTGCATTTTCTTTAAAGAGGCAACCTACTAAAAAAAAATATCTAATCCATTAAAAATTTACGATAATGAATTGACTTTTGAATCGTTTAAATTAAAATTAGATAAGACCTGGTTCTTTTTGTTTATGGTCTGCAAATGTAATTGCTGAAAAAAAAATCAATATTTCAAAAAAAAATTAATGAAAAAATAAATCTTAATTTGCAATTTTACCTGCCATGTTCGCATTTCCATTTCCAAAAATATTTCCTCCATTTTATATCTGGATTTTGATAAATTTTTTCATAAGATCAAATCTACCATTTTATAATTATCGACAGTGAAAGTTTGATTCATTTGCGTCATTGGCGGAAAATTTTATTGGCGTTGTTTACATTCGCTGCGGAAAGCTAAACGCGGAAGACTACAAAAGCTTGAAATATTAAACTGATCTTTCTTGTCTAGATTTGTCTCAATTACTGCGCACAAGAACTATTTACGTAGACACGCTCTGTTTGCGCAATGATACCTACACTGATGGCTATTCTGCAGTGAATATATGCAAACAACGCCAGTAATGGCTGGTCGCGAGGCGAATGGTGTACAATGCATAGTATGCACTCGCTGAGCTGCGAAATTCCGGAGAAACATCCCTCACTTGACCGAGGCTGACCTTATTCAACGGCTCGTCAGTCCAGACCAACCAGACTAAGTCATCTCAAAATATATCGACTTTGTATGTGTTGAAGAAAAAAACCACAAATATACCTGTGAAATATTTTAACTACACGTCGTACCAGGTGAGTATGCGCGCTGTTGGTAGATAGCGTCCTGTTACAAGAAAGCGGCTGGATTTGAAATGCTGATTTTGCGGGAATATAATCTTGAATGCATGGATGAATAAATGATCCCGAAATGTAATTTGCAGGTCGGGAACACGAGAATCAAGCAGACACGGATGTCTAAATTTGTCAAATATATTTTTTCAAACAAAGAGGACGATTAATGAGATCCGTAGACGTCTTGTAATGGCTATAGGAAAAATGAATCCCAAAAACTATATGTAGAGTACGGCAAAAAAGGAGGATTTTTTTTTTTAAAGAAAAAATACTGAGCCGTTACGTGACATCTGTCCTTCTTTACGGCAGCGAATGTTGAACGAATTTCCTCAAAGATGAAAAAGAGACTCGAGGCGACGGAGATGTGGTTCTACAGAAGGAGGCCAAGCATATCATGGACCGAGCGTGTGAGCAACGATGAGGTCTTATATTTTTGCAAACAAGGAGGGGGCTCATGCTTAACATCCTAAGAAGCTTCTGCAACATATAATGAGAAAGGACGGCTTGGAGAATCTGATACTCACAGGTCGAATAGAGGGAAAGAGAGACAATGGAAATCAGCGCGTGACATTCCTGGCGGGCTTAAGTGGATGACAAAACGTGGACTGGGGAAGATGTCAGAGGGAAGGAACTTGTTAAGAGCTGCAAGGGAGAGAGTGTGGTGGAAAGCGATGATCGCCTACGTCCTGAAAGGACACGGCACACAGAAAGAAAATAAATTGGGAAATTAAGTTTTCTTTGTACTTTCTACTGCTGTAACAGTCTTTATACTTTATTTCTTGTAAAATACAGTTATTTCCTTATTTTCAAACCAAGCTATGACATCGTTGAACTTGGTTAAGAACTAGTCTAGGAGAAAATAAACACCAAAGAGTTTAAAAACCTTCGATAAAGTAAAATCAAAGCGCGCTCGAGCAATCACCGGCAATTTGCTGTCTTCAAATATCAAAACCGAGGAATTCCTTGAAATTCAGGTTTGCCTTACAAACAGACAGAAACATTTAGCTGATTACGATGTTAGCATTTGGGATAGGGCGATAGTCTAAGCGTCGCTTAGATGTGGCACAAGGAAAAAAATTATAATCACCCACGATGAACTCACGACTGAGTCGTAATTGATTTTTATTAAGTTTTAAAGCATTAACCACGTTTTATGAATAAATTTATATATATATAAATAACACGGCGTTAGCCAGTTGGTTGATATTGATTGCCTGATCATATCACGACGTGTTGATTTCATATATATATATATACATATATATATATATATATATATATATATATATATATATATTTATAAATTAATTGATTTAAAATATGTTTTTTCCGCTTTGACATTCTTCTAACTTGTTTCAAAAATGGAAGCTAAAAATTAACGAATTTAATTTTGCAATTAAATTAAAAGACATTAGTTCCATTTCATCCTTTCCAGCGAATTTTGGAGTAACTTTTAAAATTACTGGGTTTTAAAGACACAGCTAAAATCATGTTTCCATGGTTACAGAATATTCTACTTCAATTGGACAAGGGATTTCTAGGTTTCTTATGTCAGTATTTCATTGTATATATATATTATTATATAAAATTTGGTAAGGGGTTTTTATAGATGGTTTTAACTGTGTAAAACAACAAAAAAAATATTTTAAATAAATAAATTAATATATATCATTAATGCTTTGTAAATTTACATTTAGCACTATTTTGTAAAAAAAAAAATATCTATAAGATCACCGGATTATATATCTTAAATGTTCTTTTTTTTTATTTATACACACACACACACACACACACACACACACACACACACACACACACACACATAATATATATATATATATATATATATATATATATATATATATATATATATATAATTTCAAATTAATTTCTTCGTAGATTGTTTTTAAAATTTTAGATATTTATCAAACCTTAAGAACTGTTTTTAGAACTGTTCCATTTTTTTGAAATCATTTTTGGATTTGCCTTGTTACGGGAAGGACTTTCAAGCTTGTTGAAGATATAAGAACCAATTGATCACTACGTATTCCGACATCAACGGAAGAGATTTCTTAAACTGTTTATAAAAATTTTTCAATCGACTTTTTAATATTTTAATTTTTTTTGGAATCATCTTCGAATACGTTTTAACAACATCGCCCACGTGACGACTACGTGATCATATTTAAACAAAAAACGCTGATCTGTATAAAATTTCAGTTATCTGTTTGGATTAGTTGGGCTCTTATGTCCATCATCTTCTTGTGTTAAATTTTATAAGTTCTAATGTTAATTATGTTTAAATGAAAATGTCCATGAAGATGGTCTTAAATAGACCGAAACGTCCGACGTCGACTTTATTTTAACATTAATACTACATAATTGCATATTCAGATTTTGTTTGTTTTTTCTGTATTTTTCTTTCATATATATATATATATATATATATATATATATATATATATATATATATTGTTTTAAACAGCAATCTCTCACTTATGCATATCTCATTATAGCCGACAAACAAGGTGCTGCGATTATGTTTTTTATTTAATTTTTCTTGTGTGCTAACAAGTGTTTCCTTTTCTGGAAAAAGTCCAAGTAGAACGTAGAAATAGTAGAAACTGCCTAAATTTTCAGCAGTAATTGATAATTCATATTCTTTCAGGCATTATCAAGGATGATTTTATTTTAATTTCTTAACTGGATGCATGGGTTGTGCGTATGTATCTAGATTTATAGGGATGCTTTATTTTCCGAACACCGTCCGAATATATATATATATATCCCATTATCAGAAACATCTTGCTATTCGAGAGGCCCTTATATATCAACCAATTCTCTCCTGTCATCGGCCTTGCATTATTTAATAGTGGAAATGGAATGTTGAAAGGTTTTTTAAAGATGAAAAATAGGAAAGATGCTCACGAGGATTTCAAACCCGCGGGAATATGAGAGCTTGGAATGGACGCTCATAAAAAAAATATAAATAAATAAAAATAAAAGAAAAAAAAAAAACACAGACATACAAACATAAATTACAAAGTAACAATCAAAACATGAGAGAAAATAACAATACCAGAGAAAAAAAAAAAAAAAAACACCATTGAAAGTGTCTATAGAAGTGTCCGAAAACGTTGGGAAGAATAATTATTATGGACAATTTTTATATTTCTTATCTCCTAAAAAATGGAAAAATATTAGGACACTGGAAAAAAAAAAACATTAAGTCAATCATCCTTGTCGGCTGTATTCAATGAAATGTTTCAAAAAAAAAATGTTGCTATATACTAATAAATATAATATATATATATATATATATATATATATATATATATATATATATATATATATATATATATATATATATAATAATCATTTATTCGAAAATTATAACATAAAAATGTTATAAAATCACTACAAAAAATAGCCATTCTTTTCAGAACTTCTGGTGTCTTATCAAGTGATGATGTTGAATGTAGAATAAAGGGTTTTAAAATCAAACACTGTTACATAAGCTGGAATGACCAATCAAAATACAAGTATACGAGAATTCAAAAAACTCGACAACGAACTAAAGTTATAATAATTATTTAATGCTTTAATATTGGGGTTAGACTAAAATAGAATTCATTCTAACTAATAAATATTAAATTATACGATAAAATTAAAAATTACCAATTTTAAATTCTTCAACTAATTTTATAATTTTAAAATTAATATAGTCATGTAATCATGTATAATCATCTTTTTAAACATTTAAATTACTATGAAGCTTCACTTGATATTCTATTCAGTAATATTCCCTATTTCATAAAAAATATATATATATATATATATATATATATATATATATATATATTTATGCAAACTTAGGTAATCCGTATGGGTAGACCTTTATAGGAGGATGATATCCAGAGAGCTAAATGTAAAATTTTTGAGCAGATATGTTTGAATAAAAACAGACCACGTTAAGATTCCATGTAATAAGATATTTCACTATAAACCCTTTTTACAGGGTTCTGGATCATCAGACTTTATCTTTCAAAAAGAAAAAATAAATATATATATATATATATATATATATATATATATATATATATATATATATATATATATATATATATATATTACATAAATTCGTACCTACGTTTTTGGGATGATTATTTATTTGCTTACCCATTTTACGCACACCAGCACATGCATACAAGTACTCATATTTGGCCGTTTCATTTGTCCATTCTACAACACTATATATATATATATATATATATATATATATATATATATATATATATATATATATATAGCATACCTACGGACGATAATGGGTTTGTTCGCATTCACATAAATACAGTAGTAAATACTGCATGTTGGTCTATAATTGAGATTCATTGGTATTCACGTAACTCACTTCTAGCAATTGACTACTATATTTAACGCACTGAAATTAATCTTATATGTGTTGTTCTTGTCCTAAGTATTATCGTTCATTATTGTGATTCTTCTATTCATTAACCTTCCCCAAAATACAACAATATATATATATATATATATATATATATATATATTTTATATAAATTATTATATATCCAGTAATTAGGGTTTTATTCTGTATGATTATTTATTTGCTTGCTCCCCTATGCACACCAGCACATGCGTACACGTCTACTTATATTTGGCCGTTTCATTTGTCCATTCTACAACACTATATATATATATAACATGACTTTGTTGTCAAGCTTTTTGAATTTTCCTATACTTGTATTTTGATTGGTCCATCTAGCTTTTGTGACAACGGTTTCCCCTTGTGAAGGATTGTTAATTAATTTGAAACTTTTAAAACCATTTATTTTACATTCAACATCATCACTTGATAAGACACCGAGTGTGTTGAAACAAAATGGCTATTTTTGTCGTGATTTTATAACATGTTTATGTTATAATTTTTTTAAAAATAAATAATTATATATATAAATATTTTTTTAAATGTTTTTAAAATAAATAATTATATATATATATAATAAGTTAGTAAAACAAGTACAAAAGAAAGGTTACCAGTAATCAGTACGATAAAGACTTATTAAATAATAATTATTAACCATATGATAGAAATGAAAGACACAAAAAAAAAATTAAGTTCAGAATTTTTTAAATATAAAAATGTCCTTCATCAACGGACCGAGTAATAAACAGATAAAACATAATTACTTCTTAAACTAAGATATTTTTTTTATTTTTATTTTCCAGTGGAAAAATTTTTGATCGGTGTAAACCTTTTTTTTTATTCATTATATATATATATATATATATATATATATATATATATATATATATATATATATGTATCCAATGCAATGAAAAATGAAAGTAATATATAAATTCTAATGTTCACAATATTAATCCAAAATAGGACTGATACTGATAGTAGAGCGATAATTATTTTTATTATAATCATTTTCATATAGACAAAATTAAAATTTTTCTTCAAATTAAAGATGCAAATTCGTTTTTTTTTTTTTTAATTGCACCTCGACAGGAAGAAACCAATGGTTATCCATTGTTTTAACCATTAGATAAACATTGTTGATTCTCACCCGACGAAATTTGCAATTGAGATCTTTGTAGTGAGTAAACTGTTCTTGTCATATGCAACATTATAATATATATATATATATATATATATATATATATATATATATATATATATATATATATATAAAAGGCAGGATGTGTTTGTGTGTAACGAATGCACGGTCGCAATTTTCGACGGATTTGCACCCAAATTTACATGCACATGCTCTAAGTTAGCGGAAGGCCAAGACCGACTTTGCATTTCCCAACTTCCATCGATAGTGAAAATAATCGATTTTTTTCATGCTTCTACGGCAGTTTTCATGTAGTTTGCGGCCATTTTTCTACTGGCCAGAGTGAGAGCCCTATAGCTGGCTGCCACGAATAAGGCAGGAAGATTCTATTGGCCAGCGTGAGAGCCAACAGCTGACTGACACGAATGTTAACTAGCATGCTAGCATGCAAAAAAAGTAGATAGCTGCATTCGTCACAAGTGGGAAAAATTTAAATCTGCATGGCACTTTACTCCAATTGGCTCATTCGCTTGCTTAAACTCAACGTTGATTCTGATCCCGCAGAACTGGGTTGGGTGTGAAAAAGTATTTGTTGTTAACATTCTTTTTTCATTCGGTTTTTCCAGTTACGAGTCTTTTTTTTTTAAAGCTGATCGTTTTGAGTTCATTTTGTTTAGTTCTTTTTTTTTCGTAACAGATTTAATGTTTAGTATAGAGCTTCGAAAAAATTCGCAGTGTGAGATAGGCAAGAAGTAAGGCATGTAGCAACATCAGCACCGCAAAGGGCAATCCTTTAAAGGCAAGGAAGGGCAAAAATATTTTA
>CAHIKZ030001307.1:0-95000 GCA_903632075.3 Acanthosepion pharaonis | reverse complement strand
TTTTTTATTTATTTTCTTTTCTTTCTTTTTCTTTCTTTCTTTTTTGAAACCGTCAAACAACTTTTTCTTAGCCTTTCTTTTTGCACAATGTTTTTTTTCTTTTTTTTTTCTTTTTTTCTTTTTTCTTTTCTTTTTCTTTTCTTTCTTTCTTTGAAACTTCAACACTATTAAATTCAATTGCCTCCAATGCAATTCTTTTCTTTTTTTTCAAAAAGAGAATTTCAAATTGAAAATTTAACTTTTTTTATGGCCTTTTCTTTTGCAAGATTTTTACATTCTTATTCTTTCTTTTCTTTTTTTCTTTTCTTTTTTTCTTCTTTAAAAATTTTTTTGAAACCGTACTGTCTTTTAATCTTTTCCACAAGATTTTCCAGAAAATTTTTCTTTTAGAAACGCTTTTTTTTGAATTTGTGTTTCTTACTTTTTCAATTTTTTTTCTTTCCTTTTCTTTTTTCCTTTTTCTTTTTTTCATTTTTTTTTTTTTCTTTTCTTTTTTTGAAAAAATGTTTGTCCTTTGTTTATTCTTTTTATTTTTTTTTTTCTTTTTCTTTCTTTTCTTTCCTTGTTTCCATAGATGGATATATATATATATATATATAATATTTATTTTTTTTTTTTTTTTTTTTTGTTTCTTTCTTTTTTTTTATTTTTAGAATGAAACCTAACTGTTTTTTCGTCCTTTCCAAAATTTTTTTCTTTATTTTTTTTAAAATTTTTATATAGTTTTTTTTTATAACTCTTTTCTTTCCTTTTCATTTTCTTTTTATTTTTCTTTTTTTTTCTTTCTTTCTTTTTTTTCTTTCCTTAAAGCTTCTTTTTCCTTTCCAAATGAGAGAATCTTTTTTTTTTTTTCTTTTTTTTTTCTTTCTTTTTCTTTTTTTTCTTTGAGTTTTTTGTTTTAAATCTTTATTTTTCTTTTTTCTTTTTTTTCTTTTTTTTCTTTCTTTTTTTCTTTCCTTTCTTTTCTTTTTTTATTTAAAATTTTGATCTTTGAGATTCTTTTTTCCATTCCTTTTTTTTTTTAAAAGAAATTCTTTCTTTCTTTCTTTCTTTTCTTTCTTTTTGATTTTCTTTTTTCTAAATTTTTTTTTGACAATTTTTCTTCTTTCTTATTAATATTTGACTTCTTTCTTTTTTTTTTCTTTCTTTTTTTTTTTTTTCTTTTTTTTGCAATTTATTTTTTCTATTTATTTCTTTTTTTTATTTTTCTTTTTTGAATTCAAACTTTTTTTTTTTCCTTTTCATTTTATTTTATTTTTAATTTTCTTTCTTTTTTCTTTTCTTTTTTCTTTCTTTTTTCTTTCTTTTTTTTCTTTTTTTATTTCTTTCTTTCCATTTCAACCTTTTTTTCTTTCTTTCTTTTTTTTTTCTTTCTTTAAAGAATCTTTTTCTTAGCATTCTTTTTTTTTTTTTCTTTTTTTTTATTTTTTTTTCTTTTCTTTTCTTCTTTTTTCTTTTTTTCTTTTTATTTCATAATAAAATTCATTCTTTCCTTCTTTTCAGTATTTCTTTCTTTCTTCTTTTTCTTTTTTTATCTTAATAAAAACTTTTAATTCTTTAGTTTTTTTCTTTCTTTTGTTTTTTATTCATCTTTTCATTTTTTTCCTTTTCTTTTTTCCTTTGTATCTTTCTTTTTTTCTTTTTCTTTTTTTTTTTTTGTTTTTTCTTCTTTCTTTTTTTTTTTTCTTTTTCCTTTGTTTTCTTTTTTTTTTTTTTTTTTCTTTTCTTTTTATATATATTTTTATTTTTTGTTTTTCAAATTTCTTCATTTCATTTAATTTTTTTTTTTTTTTTGTTTTCTTTTTTTTCATTTTTTATTCTTTTTTTCATAGAATCCATTTTTCAATTTTTTTATTTTTTCTTTTCATATTTTTATTTTATTTTTATTTATTTTTTTGTTTCTTTCATTTTTCTTTTTTCTTTTTTTCTTCATTTTCTTTTTAAATTCTTTCTTTATTTATTTTTTATTATATCACATTTTTTTTTTTTTTAAATTTTTTACATTTTTCTTTTTTTCTTTTTTTTAAAAATCTTTTTATTTATTTTATTTCTTTTTATTTGACATTTTTTCATTTTTTTTCTTGTTTCCATTTCTTTTTGTTTTCCATTTTATTTTTTTCTTTTTTTTTTTTTTTTTATTATTTTTTATATTTTTATAATATATATTTATTCAAATTTTTTAATTATTTCTTTTCAAATTTTTGTTTTAATCTTAAAAAATTTTTCCTTTTCATTGTGATTTCATTTTCTTTATTTCTTTCTAAAATTTATTTCTTTTTTTTTTATCTTTTTTTTTTTTTTTTCTTTTTTAAGAATAAGCCTATATTTTTTTATAAATTTTCAATTTTATTTTTTTTTATTATATTTTATTTATTATATATATTTATTTATAAATATTTTCTTTTTTTTTTTTATTTTTTTTTTTTTTTTTTCTTCATTTTTTTTTTTTTTATTTTAAAGGTTAAATTTTTTTTTATTTCTTTAATATTGTTATTTTTTTTTTTTTTCTTTCATTTTTCCTTTTTTTATTTTCTTTTCTTTTTTTTATTTTTTTTTTTTCAAAAATTTTTTTTTCATTTCTATTTCCTTTCAATTTTCTTTTTTTTCCTTCTTTCCAAATTTTTAAATTCTTTAAATTTTTTTTTTCATTTTTTTTTTATTTTTCATTCTTTTTTTTTATGTCAGATTTTAAATTTTTTTTTTTTTTTTTTTTATTATTTTTTTTTCTTATTTTTTTTTTTCTGAATTTTCTTTTTAAAAAAATTTTAAATTTTTATAAAAGAAATTATATTTAAATTTTTTTTTTCATATTTTTATATTTTTTCATTTTTTTCAAATCCTCCTTTTTTTTAAAAACGAGATAAAAATTTTTTTTTTAAACTTTTTTCTTTTTTCTTTCTTTTTTTTTTTTAAATTTCCTTCTTTCGATTTTTTGAATTTAAAATGATATCATATTTAAATATTGATTTCCCTAAACCAACTTCATCTTTCTTTCCTTTTTTCACATATCGCATTTAATCCAATTTTTCATTTTTATTTAAAAGTTCATGTTTTTAATATTTTTGGGGCAAATTATAAATGTTTTAAAAACGATCTTTTTAATTTTTTTTCTTTTTTTTTTTAATTATATTTTTCATTTTTCATTTATTGTCATTTTTATTTTATTTTATCCAAATTTTTAAATTTTTTCATTTCTAAATTTTTTTTAAATTTTTTTTATTCTTTTTTTTTTTAAAAGTTTAAAAATTTTTAAATTTCAAAAATATGTCAATTCTATTCCTAAAAAATTATTTCCAATTTTAACCAAAAGATCCATTTATTTTATTTTTTATTTTTTAATTTTTTTTTTTTTTTTTCTTTTTTTTTATTTTTTTCCTTAAAAAATTTAACAAATTTTTTTTTTTTTTTTTTTTTCATCTTTAAATATTTTTTTTTTTTTTTTTTTTAAAAATAATTTAAATTTTTATTTTTTTTTTTTTTTTTTTTATGAAAATTAAAAATTTTTTTTTATAAATATTTTTTCCAATTCATTATTTAAAAATTTTTATTTTAAAATTATATATTTTATATTTTTTCTTTTTATATTTTAAATAAAATTTTTTTTTAAAAAAATTAATTTTTTTTTTAATTTATTAAGATAATATTTATATTTTTTTTTTTTTGAAAATTCAACCTTTTTCATTCTTTTAATCCAAAAAAAATATTTTTTTTTTTTAATTCATTTTTATTTAATTTTCTTTTTTTTTTTTTTTTTTTTTAAATTTCAAAAATATAATTTTTTTAATTTTTACGAAATTTTAAGTTGAAATAATTATTTTTTTTTTTTTTTTTATTATAAATTATCTATGAATTCTTTTTTCTTTTGAAATTTTTTTTCATCTTTTTTTTTTTTTTATTCCTTTTCTTTTTTCAAAGTTTTTAAAAAATATTTTTATTTTATTCCATTTTGATTTATTTATATTTTTTTTTTTCATTGTTCTCAAATATTTAAAATATTTAAAATTGATCTTTTTTTTTTTTTTTTCAATTTTTCAAAATAAAATTTTTTTTTTTTATTTAAAAAAATTTCTTTTTTTTATATTTTATTTATATGAATCAAATTTAATATAAATTTTTTCTTTTTGCTCAAAAAATTTTCTCATTCAAAATTTAAAATAATCTTATAAATTTATATATATATTTTATAAATTTTTAACTTCATGGAAAATATTTTCATTTTTTATATTTAAAAATATAACTGCCTTTATTTTTATATTTTTTATATTTATTTTATTTTATTTTTTTTTTAATCTATTTTTATAAATCTGATTAAAAAAAAATATTAATCATCATTTTTAAAAAATTCACATTATTTTTAAAAATATTTAAATTAAATTTTTTCAAATTAAATTTTAAATATAATATATAATATTTAATTTTAAATTTAAATCATAAAAATTAATTTCCAACTCATTCAAAATATTTTATTTTTAAATATCCAAATTTTTATTGTTTTTTAAAAAATAATTAAAAAATTTCTTTAATTATTAAAATTCTACATATTTAAAAATTCTTGAAGAATTTAATAGAATTTTTTTTACAGAAAAATATAATCTAATAAACAAAATATTTAAAAAAATTTTAATATTATTTTTATATATTAGGAAATTATAAAATTGTTTTCAAATAAAGAAAAAATTATTTTAAAAACAGATTAAAAAATATTCATTAAAAAAAAATTTTTATAAATTTTATTTAACGAAAAAAGCTTTTACATTTTTTTTTTAAATTAAAAAAAAAATTTTATTAAAAATGAAATTGCTTTTATTAATAAATAATTTTTTTTATAAAACTAATTTTTTTTTTAAAATTTTTTTTTTAATACAAAATTTTTTGAAATTAAGATTTGAAAATTTTTTTTTTTTTTTTTAAATTTCGCAAAAAAATTAATTTTGTGTTTAAAAAATTAATTAAAAAATCATAAAAAATAAAAATTTTGAAATTTTTTTTTTTTATTTTTTTAAATAAAAAATAATCAAATTAATAATTCATTTTCATTTATTTTTACATAAATTTATGACACAATAAATAAAATTAAAAAATTTTTTAAAAATTTTTTTATTTAATTTTTTTTTTTAAAAATTAATTTTTGATATTTTAAAAATAATTAATAAATTTTATTTTTATTTAAAATTTTTTTAAAAAAATAAAAAATAAATCATAAAAAATTTTTATTTATTAACATTTTTTACATAAAATAAAATTAATGATTAAATATTAAAAATATTAAAAAATTTATTTAAATAAATTTTTTTTAAATAATAATATTTATTTAATTTTTGACATTAAATAAAAAATGTATATATGTAATATATAATATTTCAATCCAAATATCTTATAAAAATATTTTATATATAATGAGTTTCAAATAGATTATGACAACAAGAATATATATGATATAATAAATGTAATATATAATTATATAATATTAATATTATATATATATATATAATTATTTTTTTCTAATAAAATATTTTTTTTTTTATATATACATATATATTATATATATATATATATATATATATATATATATATATATATATATATATATACACTGCGTGCCAAATTATTATCGAGATAACTTTTTTTCTAATATTTCAAAAACCGTCCAATCAATTCACACAAAATTTTTCACACAATGTTGGCAACACTGACCTGCGCAATCACTGAAATTTTTCGTACTGATCTGCGCAATGTAAACAAACTGGCGCCATATTTGTTATCAGCACGGTGATTTGAGCGTGCCAAATTATTAGAAAGGTTTAGTAAAATTCCCAGAATTGAGCAAACAAAACGTTTATTAATGTTGCAACGTGAATGTTTATGATCAAAAGAAGCTAATAAATAAGATAATCAAACAAATAATAACAGATACAAACAAAGGCACAGTTTTAAACAAATTAATAGGAATGTGCTTTCCCTGTTTTGAAATTACTTGAAGAAGTCGACGATCCATAGAATTTGTTAATTGTAGGATGTCATCTGCTGTAATGCCGCGAGATATGTCAAGAATTGCTTCCCACAACTCAGCGTTGCTCCTGAATTGTCGTCCGTTGGCGTACAGTCTTCGCTTCATGATGCTCCAAAGGTTTTCGATTGGGTTCAAATCCGGAGAATTTGCTGGCCACTTCATTTTTCGAGGTCCATCGAAGCCTAACTGTTTCAAATATTCAGTAGTCTTGTGAGCAGCGTGTGAGGGAGCATTATCTTGCATAAAAACAATGGCCCTTCTGAAGGCAACTCTTTGCCTTTTCATCCACGGTTCAAGATGCTCCTTCATAAACGCTATGTATGCATCAGCAGTCATTTTGACGCCATCTGGTACTCTCCATGGGCCCACTAATGTTTTTTTTTTCAATAATACCACCCCAGATCATTATGCCTCCACCGCCTTGTTGGCGTCTCAAACGCTGATGGCGATTCTGTCCGTTCATTACCCAGCCTTTGCACCATCTATCTGGCCCATCAAGTGTTGCTCGAGTTTCGTCTGTGAACAAAACTTTAGAGAAGTCAATCTTCATATTGTCCTCGGCCCATTTCAATCGAATTTGAATGTGATTTCTCGTCAACGGAGGCTTCGATACAGGTTTGACTGTTGTTGCTATTTCCAGATACCGATACCGACACCGAGTACTTTTTAGACACAGTAGGATCCCCAATGCGACTGAAAAGCTCTTGACTGGTAAGTCCAGGGTTCTTCGTGGCCTCTCGTTTAAGTCGTGACATGAGACGACGTGAAATAACCCTCAATTTGCCTTTATCTGCCCTTTTTGCGTAATGTGTAAACAGGGTCGGCGGTGAACTTTTCACTGTTTGATGACACCTCCCTATCATTTTAGAAATTTCTAGGGTAGATTTACCTTTTTTAGAGAGTTCTGAGGTGATAGTTTTCTTTTCAGCATCACTTAAACTGCTTTTACGGCCCATCTTTTCACTAAATTCTTACACTTTTCTAATAATTTGGCACGCTCAAATCACCGTGCTGATAACAAATATGGCGCCAGTTTGTTTACATTGCGCAGATCAGTACGAAAAATTTCAGTGATTGCGCAGGTCAGTGTTGCCAACATTGTGTGAAAATTTTGTGTGAATTGATTGGACGGTTTTGAAATATTAGAAAAAAATATATATATATTTAAATAAAAAATAAAAAATAGAAATAAAAATAAAAGAACAAATAAAATATATTAATCCGGTGATCTTATAGATATTTTTATTTTTCTAAAATAGTATATATTAATGTGCAATTTATATATATTTTCAATCTATATATTTATATTAAATCGATATGGTTTTTTCCAATATAGTTCTAATCATGTCTATAAAAATAGATTTATCTGTAACCTTCAAAACAGGCAAACTGTTTTAATATATTTTAAAAATTCGATTTTATATATAATTACTTATAAATATTTTTGAGGATGAAATGGAACTAATGTCTTAAATTTAATTAAAATAAAATTAAATTCCATTAAAATTTTATTCCATTTTTTAAATGGTTAGAACTTTTCTAAAAAAAAAATATTTTAAATCAATTAATTTATAATATATATATATATATATATATTCAAAAAATAATCACATAATATTTAATAATCATAAATATTAATTTAAATTAAATGGCGACATCCATCGAAATTTATTATGTATATTATATATGCATTTATATTTATAAAAAATCTATCGATCCGCAGTACATAAAAATTCCTATAAAAAAATTACTACTACTAAGTCATTACAATATATTATTGAACTATATACTTAGTTCATGACATAAAAAACTGAATACATTTGTAAAAATAGAATATGTGGATTTAACACATCACAAGAAATATTTAAATAAAATTCTCACTTAAAATTTTGAAAACTTAGCGTTGTGTCTTTGCATAAATTCCGATATCTTACACAACCGTCAATAATAGCAGATATTCAAAAATATCTTTCGGTCGACATACAAGTATTTCGTCTTCAAGTTTTTGATTTTATAAGGAAAAACACATGCCCGATGATGAATAGAAGACTATTCGTAAGTACTAGCATTTTAAAACAAATAAACTGAAAACAACAGATTATCAATATTATAGACGAGGATCAAAATTCAAAAAATCAAAATAAACAGTATTTTAATGCATACATTATACTTTATAGTGCGATGGATGTCGCCAATAATCGCATTAATATTTCTGATTGATTCTATGTGTTATTATTTCTTTGAATGTAAATTTTTATATTATATGTTTATATATATATATATATATATATATATATATATATTTAAAGAAAATATAATTTTATTGGTTCTATAATTCAAATATTAAAATTGAAAACAAAAAGTATTTAAAATTATAAAATATTAATAAAAAATTATATATATATATATATATATATATATATATATATATATATATATATATATATATATATATATATATATATATATATATATATATATTTCTTAAAAACTAAAAAATTATATTATCACGTATTAAAGTCAAGGCATTCAAAATCTAAAATTCCGACAGCCTGATTTTTTTTTGTTTTTTGATTGTAGTGGTGAAGGTTTTTGCATACCATCCATTTTTTATTTTATATATATATATTTTTTATCGTGATTACCATTCCAATGTAATAAATTATAAACTATGGAATATTATAATTTTTTATATTTATATATATATATATATATATATATATATATATATATATATATATATATATATATGTTAAATTACAAAAATTTCCCATCAATTTTAATTTCATTTTCTTTAAAATTTTTTTTTTGGAAGTGCTATCTGATGATCCAAATTTCCTTTAAAAGGGCTCTGGTGAAATAAATTAAATAATGGTAATTTAAAGTGGTCTGTTTTTCACAGACACACAATAATCAATTTTGGGGGTTGGGGGTTGCAGTCTGTGGACTTAGGTTTGGGTAGATGTTGGTGTTATGTGGTCGCAGAAAAAATTCTGATAACCATTTATAATTTCTTTGAATTTTTGTGGCATGGTGCAGCGTCCTGTTTCAAACATAAAATCTTCAGGCATCCAATTTGTATTGACCCAAGGGATTAATACCTTCTCCAGGCATTTGATGTAGGTTTTCGTGTTGGGTCTGAGCGTCTCACCATCAAACTCGGGAGTTCTCTTATTATCACAACGATCAGAGTGAGGTTTCCGAACTGCTGCATCTTCGTAATCACCATTAGATTCATCAACTCTTTCAGAATTTCTGTAAATCCTCAGATTGAATTGTAACAGTCTGAAATGCTATGAATGTATTTTAAATTTATATGCCAAGCAATACAGCATAAACATTTCCTTTAATGCGGAGGGAATTGCGTCATGGTATTCTTTTCCTAATTGAACAAGTGTTAACTGACATAAAATTAATTTTTTAATTTGGTTTCGACAAAATCAAAAAAAACAACGTGCATGCGTTTAAAATTAAAAAATAAAATTTATATAATTTATGTATATATATTACCTATATATATATATATATATATATATATATATATATGAACCATATAGATAATCGTTAAATCTACCTACCGCTTTCCAATAAATATTGTTAACAAGCTTCTAATTTAAAACGAAAAAAAACGACTAATATATTATATATATATATATATATATATATATATATATATATATATATATAATAAGAGAGAGATAAATCTTTTACATTCCTATCTAGATTATCACTTTAACCTATCTGATCGTTTCTCAATTTAGGACTCATTTAAACACAGAAAAACCTGCCAAACTCCGTCCGCAATAACAATAAAAAGTAACACTCAATAACATTAGCAATGAACACGGTTTCAACGTTTTTGACCGTTTTTTTGAAAATAAAAAAATTCATTATAACTTCAGATACATACATGTAAGAAATAAGTACAAAATAAAAATCGCCCTTAAAGAATCGACGAAAGTGCTCGGATATGAAGAATTTTGGACAGTTTTGACAACCTTTGTGCCCAGAAAAGAAAATACTTGTACGACTTGAAGAAAAAATATATAAACACCCCTTATCTCGGTATCTTGTCAATTGTCTTTAACGAAACTTGTATAAAAGAGTGGTTGCTGCCCAAATACACAAATGATATCTATCTATCTATATATATATATATATGTATATAAATAAAAAGAAAGAACAGTCGCTTCAAGATGAAATAGAACTAATGCTTTTAATTTATTTGCAAAAATAAAATTAATGGGAATTTTTTTCTATTTTGAAACATATATGGAACTGTGTAGCGAAAAAAAACCATATTTTAAATCAATTAATTTATAATATATATATATATATATATATATATATATATATATATATATATATATATTCTCTTATCCACACTTTTATGTTTGTGTGAGCTGCAATGCGTTCTGCGTGTATGCTGATGTCTACGCAAATATGAAAAACAGTTCCGACGACAATTTTCCTCCCATTAACATTCTGGGCACCAGTATATGCAACCATAAAAAAATAACAAAATTTAACAATTAATCAGTTTGTCTGACGAAAAAAATAACATGAAACCTAGAATCACAAACTCATTTTCAATTCATAAATATATATATATATATATATATATATATATATATATATATATATATATTATAAAATAACAATAACAGTAAATATATAATCCGGTGTTCTTATTAATATTTTATTTTTTGTTTTTTATTAGTGCTCAAATGCAAATTTAAATATGATTCTGATAAATATTATAATTTATTGAATTAAAAATATGGTTCCATCGCTACACACCATTAATATGTTTCAGAAACAGAAACTAAAAAATATTCAGATTCAATTAAAATACGCTTAAAAATATAATTAAGGGCTTTAATTTAATATATATAATTGAATTTAAGGTTTTAGTTTCTGTTTTTGAAACATGGCATATTTCAAAATGTAAACGGAATCATATTTTTAAATCAGTTAAATTATAACATACATATATATATATATATATATATATATATATATATATATATATATAAATATATATACTATATTAAATGCAGCCCTATCAGGCGGTATTTAAGCTTTAACTCCTGCGGAGGGCTCTTGATCGAACCTTCAACAAATTAGGTAGGGAAAAGTAGATGCGATAGGCAATAATAAACTACACAAGAACTTGATCGCTTCATTTAATATTGCATTAATATTAAGCTTTAATTTAAGTTCAACGATAATTCTTCTGCCGCCACTTAATTTAAAGAGAATTTGATGTACGTAGGGCCTTAGTTTTCGTACAAACATTTATTTTTATTTCATGGGTGACTTTCGTTAGATTTCGCAATTAATTTCGATTATTCTCAAATTTATTTCCAAGTTCTAAAAATTGTTATCGTTCAAAAACAATCGCAAAAAAATCGCGTAAATTACTGCCTAAGATAATCGCAGAGATAAAATCTTAGAAATCCAAAATTTGCGTGCCGGATCCGGTCAGAATTGTTTTTAATTTACTCACAGAATCGGCCTGATTCTAAAATGGTATGATATGTTGGGTTAAGTCCTCTAGGAGTAAAGTTGACTAATATGTGTCACAGTGATACACTGGCATTCGCATTTATCATATATTCACATTATATGTGTTTCCTAGTTTATTTTGTTGATAATTTTTAAATCTTTAAATTAATGTCAAACGTTAACTGCCAAATATATAAATCTGTTTCAAATAAATCGCAATATGCCATATATGTTAATTTATTCTTCCTTTTCTTCTACCTTTTATTCTTACCCCACTTTCTTTTCACCTTTCTTTCCTCACACCCCTGCTTCTACATCTGCTTTCTTATATCTTTACTTCTCTTTTTTCTCTTCATCTCGTTCCCTGCGAGATGACATATTATATAGGTCACTGTCTGGACCTTATCCACCCCTCCCTTACTCTTAAGGATCTTAAGAAAAATAGATTTAAAATTATTCCTATCTTCCCCTTTCCTCTCTAATTTCGACCATATCTTTTATACTCCTTCTCACCCTCTCTCTATCACCATACATCAACTTAAAACTCCCCCTCAAAAGTGTATAAAAATAATACGTAAATTTAAAACCGTTTTTTATGTTTGGAAATTTGAACCTTATAAAAAAACACCCTCCCGGTGAAATAAAATATAATCGATAGACCCTTATGATTGTCTGTTTTCTAATTAAATTGAATTAAAAATTGCTCTAGATTGACATTGAGCTCTCTGGCTTACATCCTTCTTGGGATTATCCATACGGATTACCAAACTTTTCTTTACCTATATATATATATATATATATATATATATATATATATATCACAGCTGTTTAAAAGCCTTGTTCTTGTGATATAGGAAAATCCAACATAAATGCATAAACGAAATATTCGGCAAAAAATCTCATTCGTCAGTAACATTTTAAACACCTCATAGAATGTAAAGTTCTTAAAGCAAACCTATGCCAAACTGTTTTCCTGGTTCCTTGATGACTTGGCTGTCCGAAAATGACAACATTAAGATGAAATAATGGAAACTGACCGTGAGAAACACAAGTATGCGCAACAAGTTTTCGATCAATCAGTAAACTTCTGGGCCTTTTCGGGCGACGTTATAGGATCCAGACGGCTATTGTTTGCACATGGAATTATTCACTGGTAATTAATCTTCGATTTGTCTGTGTAAAATGTCACCCGGCTGTTAGCATTAAGAAATTATGACCAATTTTCTAAGAGAAAAAAATCACCTTTTTTTATGTATTTTCGCCTGTCCACACAAATCTACGACTTTACTCACAACATTTCAAACGCACACACAGACACTGATTTTTGTAACACATTATACATATCTCTCTCTGTGACACACCCAAGTTCATGAACCATCTCTATTATTTTCTCAAAACAACATATTTCTTAATTAACTGTAATCTATTCTAATAGCAGACTCTATTCAACATAGAAACCTGAACATTCTTATTCAAGAGAAATTCTTTTGAACATTCAATCATAAATCAGAATACAGTTGAAGGGGAACAACTTTATTTCCTTAATCATTACACTTCATTGCATGATTGCTTTGTATGTTATATTTCAATATATATGTATTTGTTGATCCACATATGGAGTTTCGTTGTTTTTTGTTGTTTTTTGTTGTTTTTTTTTTAATCGTTAAATGTACAATAGATATATGTGCTAAGAACACGCGTCACAACGGTAACGTTAATTCATGTAAGTGTATAAGTGTGTATGTGAAGGAAGTCTACAGATGTTGTTATATTAAGCGTATGGTGGCAGAAACATTCTGTTAGCAAATTAAAAACGACAGACGTTTAAGTAATAAATAATTGTATTAACAAAAAATACAGTGAATGGTGAAGTAGTGTGAAAGTCTTTCGTTCAAAGATAGTAAAGCCGTCCGAAGTGGCTTACGGTAGTGGGTGAGTCGTGACATACTCCGGTGACGGGCTTTGGTGAGTTGTCTTTGGAAATGGGAGGCCACTTGTCTATTGGGTGTGGAAATGGCGTTCTGACGAGCGTGTGAATCCTGACTATTGTGACGACCGACTGCCTGCCGAAGATGTCTCTTTGATTGGCTTTCAAGTACTTTCGTAGACGCAGATCGGCTCTTTTACGATTTCGCTTCTTTTGGCGGGAGTAAAACTATTCGGTAAAAAACTGGGTTGTATGTTTTTTTTTTGGGGGGATGAGAAAAGCGGAAGGTATGTGCGGAGCCGATGCGCGTTTCACGGAATTTTTAGTTCAGTCTTGGGTTTCGGAGCGTTCATATCCGGCCAGTGGTGGAAATGTGTGTAACATGAATAGGGAAGAAAATTTAATTTAGGACGAGTATAACAATGTTATCCACGTATTTTATCGGTGAAATGTAGAGACATGTTGTAATAATTTTGTATTTTTATATTCTAGGGTATGTGTATGTGTATGCATGTGTGGAAATCTGGCGTCGTTAAATCTGTGCGGGTTGGTGAAACGAAGTAAGACATTGTAATAATCTAGTTTTGTAATAATCTACTCCATATATATATATATATATATATGAAGAAAAATATATACGGAAAAAACAAACAAAAATCCTTATATACAATTATGCTGTTTTAATGTTAATATGTCAACGTCGGACGCTTCGGTCTAATAAACCATCTTCAGGACATATTCATAAATTATAACATTATCAATACAACAGGACAAAGACGATGTACATAAGAACAAGACAATTTTTCTTCATACTGTCGGATTAATATCCATATATTTGCTTACATATATATATATATATATATATATATATATAATTTAAAGAAAAACAGACCACTTTAAGGCTCCATTGTAATAATTTATTTCAGGCTTGTTTACCTCCCCGGACGAAACCTTGCCCTTCGGCGAAGCTTCGTCCGGGTTCCTCTCTGTTAACGCAGAGAGTTCGACAGACGTCGCTTACAGTCAAAGACTGTATCACGACTCAGATAGACTCGGAGGTTTTACCCTCTCTGTCTATCTGTCTTCCCCCATGTCAACTGATATGCCACTATTTAAAGTCTTTGTTCACAGAAGCAGACAAGTTCATCTTCAAGAGGGGTGGTAGGTTTCCGACACAACATATATATATATATATATATTTGCAAAAGTTTTTATGCAAGATATATATCAAAGAACAGATCGAGTAAAACGTTGCTGAGAGTTATAATGGACAGGGAAGTAGTGGAGAGCCATTGTCGCCAACATTTGGAACTCAAAACCGAAACAGAAGAATTATCTATCAAACAAAAAAAAATTAATTGAAATTGGATGAAAACTGTGGAAAGGCATAAACAACATTTGATCACGCACACACATACTTACACACATACGTTTTAAGAATTATAGATATAGATAATGTGTGTGTATTTGTAAAGGGGGACATTAATGAAATAAATCTTTTAAAGTAAACATATTTTTCACGAAAGGGTGTGGAACGTTGGAAAGACAAACAAAATTTAAGCCAATCGTTGATAATTGATTTTCTGGGGGAAAAATAAAAGCAACAAATGGTAGCACAAAGAGATTTAATGCTTTCGAAATGTGAGTTTGGAAAAAAATAAAATAAAATAAAATGTCTCTCTTCTTTTTCTTTCTTTTATTCTTTCAAATGGGAGCTTTTGAAACATGCCGTAAAAAGTTGGAGGAATAAAAAAAAAATAAATCTACAAGAGGAGAAATTTTGTTTTTTTGCATTCGAAAAAGCAACAAAAGCAACAACACCTTAACCTCGTTTGCATTTAATCAATTAAAATATGGCTACTCCACATCGTGAACTGTACACACTGAATTGAAAGCGTATTTTAGAAGAACGTTATCTTTCTAACACTTATTCTGGCTTTAAAGCCACATCACGTCGAAACACAGGTTTCAGTACTATCACCGAAGTTAAGCAACCCGAGCTTGGTCAGTACGTAGATGGCTAACCTCTTACGAATACCGCCGCTGTAAGCTTGGATGTGTAATGGATAATGGTTCGGAATTCTTAATCGGAGTGCCGAGTTTCAGATCCAGTTCCAGTTGGGTTCGTTATATTCACTTACGGGAAAATAACTTTAGGAAAGGCATGAATTAAGCTCTTCTCCTCCCCCAATCCATGGGTTAATTAGTAAGACTTGTATCACTATATCATCATTATCTAAAAATAAATTATTTTATTTTGGTGCAAAAAAAATGACGTAACAATGTCGTTTTTGACGTATTTTTAAACGTCAAAAACGACATTATTACGTCATTATTTTTGCACCAACCTAATATTACTATATTAGAATATTGTCTGGTTGTAAATAACCTGAAAAGGGTTGATAATCTATAAAAAATGATTCAATTAATCAGTAACTCTCATTCTGTCCATTTTTCCTTAAAAGAACTAGATTTACTAAAATTCTTTAGTAAATAAAGAAAATAATTTATAAACAATAAAAAAAAAGTCTGTATCCTATTGAGATTCAACATTGGCGGACACAATCTTACCAACGTAAGATACGCAGATGACACAGTACTGATAGCAGACACGGAAAAGAAACTACAAACCCCCCTACAGAACGTAGTTAGGGAGAGCATGAAGAAGGGACTAAGCATAAACTACAAGAAGACAGAACGCATGGTCATCCGTAAAAGGATGAGCCCAAAATGCGATTTGCAGGGCGGGAACACTAAAATCAAACATGTGCGGAAATTTAAATACCTGGGAAGTGTTCGGATAGAGGACTATAAGTGCGACACTGAGATCCGTAGGCGTATTGGGATGGCCAAGCACACATTCCAAAAGCTAGACAGAGTATTTCAAGACAGGAGGATTTCTTTGGTAACGAGGAAAAGAATACTGAGCTGTTACATGACATCTGTCCTCCTATACGGCAGCGAATGTTGCACAGTTTATTCAAAGATGAAGAAGAGACTCGAGAAGATGTGGTTCTACAGAAGGATACTAAGGATATCATAGAGCGAGCGTGTGAGCAACGATGAAGTCTTGGATAGGATGCAAACAAGATGAAAGCTTAAAGCATGAGGAAGAGGCAGATGAAATTTCTGGGACACGTAATGAGGAAGGAGGGTCTGGAGAATCTGATACTCACAGGTCGAATAGGGAAAAGAAAGAAAAAAAAACGCATGACATGGCAATTTAAGCAAGTGGAAGAAGAACGTGGTCTGGGGGAGTTAGTACAAGCACGGAACTTATTGAGAGCTACAAGAGATAAGAAGAAGTGGAGGGCCATGATCGTTTATGCCCTGAAAGGATAACGGCGCATAAAAAGAAAAAGAAAGATTTGGAATTATTAAATATTAAACATTTGTGACAGATCGGTGTATGGATCAGTTAGACAAATTTAGTATATGAGATAAGGAAATTGAACATAGAATTGCACTAGGGGTACTTTCATCCAACACCATAAGCAATAATCTCAAAGCTCGAGTCGTGTTCTTATTCGCCCTTGCATGGAGTATTGCAGCCATATATGGTCTGGGGGGGTCCTATTTGTCTCAAGGTTCTTGATAGAACACAGAGACGGATATGCAATGTAATTGGCCCTGATCTGGCATCTCGTCTGCAGTCGCTCTCTCACAGACGTGCCGTCGCTTCCCTCTGTCTTTTTTAACAAATACTTTCACGGTAACTGCGCCGATGAACTGCTTTCGCTGGTTCCCAGACTTCATGAATTTAAGCGTTCAACTAGACTGGCATCTCGCTCTCACCCTTTCACTGTCGAAACTGTTAAATGTAGCCGTCTCTTTTACTCCAATAGCTTCATGGTTTGCACCTCTCGCCTGTGAAACCCCCTTTCTCTCTTTCTGTTTCCCTGATAGCTATAATCTCTAACTATTCAAATGTAATGTCAATCGACGTCTCCAGATGCCTTGATCTATCCCCTATCCTTCTCTTCATCCTTTCCTCTATCATTCCTCTTTGTCCTAGCTCCAACTCTTTGTAACCCCTTGCATGCTAGTGGATTCCCGCCTTGCTTGGGGTGAAACAGTTAAAAAACAATAGCCTCGTCAGATCAAGACTTTCATATGGAGGCCATTCATGGCGCCGGAGAGATTTAGAAATATCTAAAACTTCATCTGTATATAACCACTTTCTCCGATCAATGCTGAAAAATGACTTCCAGCGAATGAAATCTGTAGTCTTTAAGCCACCAAATCATCCATCATTCATTGCAATATCGGTGATTAAATGCTACCAAGCATTTCATTTGCGGAACTCCCTTCCGGATCCGTGTTTTCCAGCCATCTTTATAAATGCAATGTCAATCGCTATCTACTGTCCACCTGATTGCTCTCTTCTCCTTCTGCTCATCATGAATGTTTCTGTTCCTAATTCTTCCACACCCTGTCGGCTGGGGCTTCCTAAAACCATTAACTATAAATTCTAAATTATATAAGACCCCAAAAGAACTAAAAAAGAAGCGTCCTGTATAAGACGATAAACTATCATCCAATCCTGGGTATTCCTAAATAATCTAAATCCAACAAAAGCCCTTTTCAGGAGTTTGTGATTTATTTGGAACCACCTCTTAATTGCTGGTGTTCCCAAATCCAAATCTAACCCGGGATGGTAGCAGCCTATTAGGGTCCCTGCTATAATTTAAAAACTTATCCCAACTAACAAAATCAAACGCTGTGTTCGTGTGAAAATAGGTATTAATACCAGCAATACTTCTTTTGAAAAAGAAAAAAATTATCATCGGAGAAACATTTTTGTCAATAATTTCACTAGCAATGCTTTTGTTTTGAGGAAGAATTATTGCCATCAAAGATTTTTTTTATAAAAGAATTATTCCAAACAAAATATTACCAGTAATACTTTTGGGGGGAAAATATTACTTTCAATAGATTTTTGAAAAAAAATATTACCAGAAATAGATTTTCGATGGGAAAAAAACATTACCAACAATACTTATTATGTAAATGTAAAAATAGGTTTTAATAAAATAAATGCTTTGTAAAAATTATTACCAGAAATATATTATTACCGATTATACATTTTGGGGGGAATCTATCCTAAAAATGTTGTCGGCATTAAATAACCCATTGAGGTTGATATGCCGTAAAACAAAATAAACCAAACCAATCTAAACCAAAGAATACATATTCTATTCATACGAATATATCCTAAAAATTTAGTCGGCATTAAATAACCCATTGATGTCGATATGCCGTAAAACAAAATAAACCAAACCAATCTAAACCAAAGAATACATATTCTATTCATACGAATCTATCCTAAAAATGTTGTCGGCATTAAATAACCCATTGAGGTTGATATGCCATAAAACAAAAAAAAACAAACCAATCTAAACCAAAGAATACATATTCTATTCATACGAATCTATCCTAAAACTGTTGGTGGCATTAAATAACCCATTGAGGTTGATATGCCGTAAAACAAAATAAACCAAACCAATCTAAACCAAATAATACATATTCTATTCATAATAAATCTATCCTAAAAAAATGTTGTCGGCATTAAAAACCCATCGAGGTTGATATGCCGTAAAACAAAAAAACCAAACCAATCTAAACCAAAGAATCAATTATTCTATTCATACGAATCTATCCTAAAAATGTTGTCGGCATTAAATAAACCATTGAGGTTGATATGCCGTAAAACAAAATAAACCAAACCAATCTAAACCAAAGAATACATATTCGATTCATACAAATCTATCCTAAAAATCTTGTCGGCATTAAATAACCCATTGAGGTTGATATGCCGTAAAACAAACCAAGCCAAACCAAACTAATTCTTCCACACCCTGTTTTAGTGCCATTATTGTCTTGCTTAGGGCTATACAGATAAAAAAAAATCAGTAAACCTTTCTTTATTTCTGATAATGTTTTACGATTCCTTAACATTGTCTTTAGATTCTGGAAGAAAACATACTATGTTCCTATATGGATTCACAGCTATGTATTCTCTCTCTCTCTCTCTCTCTCTCTCTCTCTCTTTCCCCGTTTTTTTCTTAAAAATGAGACGCCAATAAGTTGTTAACTGGGACAAGTAATGGCTTGTAAATTACAACGCTTCCAAAACGAACATTCTATCTTTTAATGAGTAGAGAAAACGATTTCCCCCTCTATCAGTATGGTCTGGTTTGTTATATTTTACGGTATATCAACCCGTTGAGTCATTCAATGCTGAAACATCAGCATGGCTGATGCTAACATCCAGGGTGGGGGTGGAGGCAACATATTGCGCCTTCATGGTCTTTTTCTAAGTGAAGCTATTATTTTGAATAGCTGTCTATATCTCAGAGATGAGGTATTATAATTAAGTGCATTATTTACATTACTCGGACCGTTATTCTCATCTTCATTGTCATATTCACAACGTTTCGGCCGTTGTACGCTCCGGCTTTCTTCAGGTGATTGTAATTTCGAACCGAACACTTTAGGTCGTGCCATGCCTCGTCCGGATGTCTCAGTTATTTCCCTTTAACTTGAATCTCTAAGTTGGTTAGATCCATTGTCGAGTCCCAAATGAGTTGTGAGATCGATGCCAGGTCACGGCAGTGTGACCGTTTAGCTGGTATCAAATTGCTTTCATTTAACGACCTCTCAGAACTTTTTCTGTCTGTCTTCTTCTTGAAGACGAAGAGCAGACGTCCTCCATCAGCAGAAGATCAACACACTACGCCTACCTGGCCTCACGTTTTCCCCTGACACGAAATGGAACGACTATATGGAATCAATAACTTCTTCAATTGCATGTAAAGTTGATTCACTGTGCCGTGTCATAAGTTTTTTTCTTATCAGAATCCATTTTACACAGTTGCAAATCTACCATTCGTCTGTGTATTGAATACAGTTGCCGTATCTGGTCTGGTCCCCCTGCCGTACATCCTGAAACTCTTGACAAAATCCAAAGAAGGATCTATAATGTAATCGATCCTGGACTGGCATCTCGCTGACCTGATGTGGCTTCTCTCTGTCTTTTCTACAAATATTTTAATGGCAACTGCTATGACGAGCTTTTTTTTCTGGTGCGCCGATTACATGGATTTAAACGTGCTACTAGATTGGCAACTAGGTCCCACCGTTTTGCTGTTGAAATAGCTAAATGAAACCCTCATTTCTACTCTAACACTTTCTTTTCTCGCACTTCCCACCTGCGGAAATCACTTCCATTTTCTTGCTTCCCTGATAACAAAATCTATAAAAAATTAAATGCAATGCCAATCGCCATCTTCTGTTTTCTTAAAACCTGTTCATTTTGTTATTATTTGGTCAATCCTTCTTCTCTGTCTTCCGATTCATCATGTATTTTCACTCCTTGTAAACACTCCATTCTCCGTGATAATGGCATTTCCGGTTTGTTTTGGGGTGAGATAATTAGTATAAAACTGAAACCTTTTATGTATTTGTATAAGGCTAAATGCTGTTTTTATTCCCCCTCCCATCCCGCCTTACATTAGCAGAAAAAAGTAGCCATGATCACACCCCTTATTTATGTGTAATTTCCAGCATGACGACATCGTTACCGAATGTGACACAAGGTCAGTTTAAACGGGACATAAACTTGGATAAACTGCCCTTCGACATTTCTTCTTTTTGGGGATGCCTTAGGCGTCAGGTAATGACCTCAGCCCCCTCCCGAAGGTGTGCTAATATTTGGGGCGATTCACCACCGGGGCTTAAGTTAATGTCATTTTGAAAATTTCCTGGAAAATCATACTTATTATAAAACCCGTTGTGTGTGTGTGTGTGTGTGTGTGTTTGTGTGTGTGCGTGTGTGTGTGTGTGTGTCTGTACGTTTATATATTGGATCGGATTTCCTACATTTTTCAACCGATTTTAACAAAACCTCACAGGACTACGTAAAATTACCTTGCGATGGTTCTGACAGCGCCAAAAATTGGAAAAACAATTGTTTTTGCACAAAATCAATTTGCAAACACGATTAAGAGGCATCGCGAGAATGAAAGGGTGACAACTCATATCGAGTTATACTTATTATAAAATCCAGGTTGTTTGTGTGTGTGTGTCTGTGTTCGTTCATATATGGGATCGGATTTCCTACATTTTCCAACCGATTTCAACAAAACTTCACTTTTTTTTTGGTAGGTAGTGTTTCTTATTGTCTTGCACACTTTTTTCTTTATTTTTACATTCAGAATGCTTTAGAAATTCCATTTACAAGACAATTGTTTATAATAAAATTCTATTCAATCGGTAGACTCATAACGATTGAAAACAATGTTTTTTGTTTGAGTTTGGGTTTGACCAATTCGTAAAAAAAGAAAAAAAAAACTAATTAAGACATGTGTGTCCGTCAGCCTTAAACAATAATCTTTGTCAATTTTATTTTTCAGTCTGTATGATGGTCGATACTTGATCTATCACTTACTGTTACATCCCCGGACAACGCCGGGCTCCACTGCTAGTCTGAGATATGGAGAGAAAGAATAAAGAAATTTTGCAATATGCCAAAAAAAAAAAAAACAATTTTTTTTTTTTTTTTTCAACATGCGAGAAACCAACACACACACACACACACACACACACACACACACAAATTTACATTAGCGTTTGAATCTCATATAGACAAAACTAGAGTTTTACATTTGCATAAATAAATCAAAATCTACGTTTTTCAGTTAGGCTTGGAATCGGTTAATTTCTTGGAACTTCGAAAGAACGTGTCGTCTCTCCTTGAATTCGGAACGACATATATTATGACAACGTTGATTTTAAAAAGTCAAATGCACGTGAATGTTATTCCATTTTTAAGTTTTTACTTTCAGTTTTCTTGATTCACCGCCATAGAAGACGCATTCCTAATTTATGTATCGATCGTCCATTAGCTTTTTCTATATTACTAACAAATGGCGTTTACAACCTTTAATTTGCATACGTTTTTAAAAGCATATTTTAATAAAAATGCGTTATTTCATTTAAATTAACAAAAAAAAAAAAAATTGCCATAACTCTGCGATGCTTATATCAATAATCTTTTTTTTTTAATCACTCGTGTTTTCATAGCATAGATTTGTATCTGCCTTGTCAAAATTCAGTTGTAAATTCGAAAATCTACAGCGTTCGTAATAATACGCATTGTTGTCGTCTGATATTTCACATTACTACTAACGGAGTCGGAAAATATATGGAAGTATCTAAATGAGTTAAGATAATCTGTTTAATTATCTTTATTAAAAATGTACCAAGTTATTTAAACAGATGAAAAATATTAAGCTGTGTTATTATTATTATTATTATTATTATTATTATTATTATTTCCTTTGATTTCTGGTGTCTCAATCCGAGACCTAAGGTCATGACGTTTTCCATTGAGTAGTTTTGAAAAAAAAAATAGCACATATTTTTGTTCTGGAATTGTCATTAATGGTCAAATAAACTTGAGAATTGAACTGAATTAACCCATATTTTGACAGCTATTAATTAGGAAGTTGTGATTAAATATACTTTAATGTTCAAAAAAAAATAATTAGGTAATAAGCATTATAACATAAGTATATTAGGAAAAAAGGAATTTTCCACAGTATACGCATGTATATATTTTTTGTTTTTTTTTTAACTTTTATCACAAACGACGTTAAATACTTTAATTACTAATTTTTTTTAATTAATAATTATTTGTGCTCAATTGTTGACATTAGTAGCTGTCTGCTGATGTGCTGAAATTTTGGAATAGTGCAATGATAAAAATTTAGATCTCATCTCTCCGATAGATATCGCGAGCTGTAAAATTGAATTATGTAAATTTGTGATACATTTTTCACTGTCGTTACTCATCATATAAGTGTTTTGTCAATGTTTTACATAGATAAAAGCCTTTCGGGAGATGTAGACTGTACTTCCAAATATTTATTATTATTATTATTATTATTATTATTATTATTATTATTATTATTATTATTATTTCCTTTAGTTTCTGGTCTATACTCATTTCTTCCCGGGTCCCAACCAGAGACCTAAGATCAAAAATGGCATCATGACTTGTGTCCATTTAGCAGTTTTTTTAAAACATTAATTTTTTTATTCTTAAAAAGCTTTGTATTTGTGTACTGTACTTCTAAGTATTATTATTATTATTATTATTATTTATTATTATTATTATTTTTTTATTTCTTTGATTTCTGTCGTTTACATTTTCTTTCCGGGTCCCGCCTAGGGACCTAAGGTTAGAAATGGCAATTCATCATGACACTTTCCACTGACAAAAAAAAAAAAAAAAAATATATAGATAAAGCCCTTCGTAAAGTGTGGGCTGTACTTGTCAGAACAATTTTTTATCTCCTTGAGGCATGGACTTCCAGGAATCCCTTCAATTAGTCTACTGCAATCTTTTTTTCCAAAATTTTTTAGGGTTCCAACTAAAACAGGGATTGTTGATGTTCCCCATATGCCACATTTTTCCTTTCTATTTTTGACCTTTTTTTGAATATTTAATATCTTCAAGATACATTTATTAGTCAGCAAGGACTGCCATATCAATAAGGAGGCATCGTTTTTGTTTGTGGTCTTTAATAACAATATCTGGCCGGTTGGCCTTGATTGTTCTGTCAGTGTGTTTTTGTAGTCCCATAGAATTGTAACAGGTCCTATCTCCGTAACCTGGTCTGGGTGGTGTTCATACCAGTTTCTTTCAGTTTCATTATTATTATTATTATTATTATTATTATTATTATTATTATTATTATTATTATTATTTTCTTTGTTTTCTAGCGTGTACTCATTTCTTTCCGGGTCCCGACAAGAGACCTGATGTAAAAAGTGGCATCATGACGTTTTCCATTGAACAGTTTTGAAAAAAAAAATCACTCATATTTTACATAGATAAAGCCTTTCGTAAGGTATAGACTGTATTTCTAAAGTATTATTATTATTATTATTATTATTATTATTATTTATTTTATTTCCTTTGGTTTTTGGTGTATACACATTTCTTTCCGAGTCCCGACCTAAGGTCAAAAATGGCATAATGTTTTGTTTTTCTTTAAGGCATTGGCTACCAGGGATACCTTTAATAAATCTACCAGAACATTTCCCAATCAAACCAATGGCTCCAACCACAACTGGAATTATTCATGTCTTCATCTGCGACATTCTTGAGATTTCTACTTCAAGCTCCTTGTATTTTGATAGTTTTTCGAAGATCTTCAAAGATATATTACAGTCTATAGTAATATATTACGTCAATAATAAAACACATTCTTTTTTGATGGTTTTTTTTATCACGATGTCTGGGTGATTAGATTTGGTTCTTCCGTCTGTGTGTATTGTAAAGTCCTGTAAAATTGTTACAGGTCTGTTAAGTCAGTCTAGGTGATGAGTCTTGCAGCTTCCTTTCCGTAAAAGATATTGCCCCACTCTATCCCAACGAGTTTTATATTCACTGGCTGCTAACACCATGCAACCTGATACAAGATGGTCAAGTGTTTGTGGTTATTCACAGAATCAGCATTTCGGATTAAAACAATTTTTCAGTATGGATTTCTGGTAATTTTTTTTTTAGCAAGCATTGGTCCGGTACAGCAAGAATAAAAACCTTCGATTTCAGCTTTTAACACTACGCAACCAGGGAGAGGTATGGGGTTTGTCTGTATCAGGTTGTTAGGTACGAGCAGAGTATTGCCCGTAAAAAGGCTTATTTTACCATTATTTTTGCATTTGGTTTTGAATTCTTTGTTACGTTCTTTGCTGCTGTTCTTTACCAAAATATATGTTCACTAATTGATTCAGCTAATAAATAATCCGATTTGTGGCACTTTTTTCTCAGATATTTTGATCAGTTTTCAGCGAGGCATATTCACACTTACATTTAAGAGTGCTCGAGACCTTGTATATTAAATCCAAGCAGCATTTCCTCTGTAATCAAGAGGAATGGCTGCTGGGTCTTAATATAACGAGTCTGCTATCAAGACTACATTTTGTACGTGAATAAACAGTAAATACTAATGATAGATTTCATTATTCGGAGGTTGTCGACTTATTAACACGTTTCTTATGTGGATGTACTTCTAAACCTTTAACAAAACTAAAAATTCAATTTCCTGGTGTTGATATATATATATATATATATATATATATATATATATATATATATATATATAAAAAAAACAATGATACACTCAGGGCGACAGGCTGTTTTATGCTAGACGCAATTATCAGGCCAAAGCTTGACGATTGCGTCTAATTTGAAACAGCCTATTATCTCTGAATGTTGACATCAAAAAATACAAATTATCTCTGATATTGAAAACTTTACCCCATAAATATAGCACACCTTTAAGCTATATTTCTTCATATATATATATATATATATATATATATATATATATATATATATATATATATATATGTGTGTGTGTGTATTTAGGCAGCAATCCTTCTTTCATGCACATTTCATTGAGTACGACAGACAAGGTGCTTTTATTTAGTTTTTTATACAATTTCTCATGCGTTCTAATAATTTTTTTCTTTTCAGATGATAAATTATATAAAAACTCTCCGAGTGTTCTTTTTATCCGAGCGCTTTCGGCTATACATTTAGCCATTTTCAAGAATGAATTATTTTAATTGTTAAATAAGAAATAGTTTGTTGCATGTATGTTTTATAAAATGTTTTCATTTTTGAAAACACGGTCAAGATATTATGTCCATGTTCAAAGTCAATATTATCAAGTGTTGTTTTTTTTTTTTTATTAATCAGGCTTCCCTTATTTTTAGCCTTTTTTGCATGTAGATGATACTATTATATTAGTGTTGTTGGCAAGTATATTCCGAATAGTGTCTGGTGAGATCTAATTGATTTTAATGAGATCTAATTGAGCTATGAAAAATTGTAGAGTGAGTCTGCGTGTCAAACATGTTGTAGTGTGGCCTATATAATTATTTAATAATTTTGATTGATCAGGAATACAATTTCTTTAATGGACATATATATATATATATATATATATATATATATTTAATTTCGATAAACTACTAAGAGAAAAAACAAGAACAACATCTATTCCATACCTGAAGATGTCTGTAAAGAACAGACGAAAGCTTTTTAGTAAAAAATAAGAACTAATATATATCAGAAATTTATGGAAACAAGGATCTTTTCATTCTATAACATTATTCAGGTTTTTTATGTATATTATTTGAATTTTTTGCGACGATAGATTTCTCGCCAATTAAATCATTAACCTTTTCATTTGTTTTTTTTTAATTCATGAATATATATATATATATATATATTTCAAGACAACCTGAAATGTTGGCATCAAGCGTTTGTGATATAAGCTAGCTCACGTGTGGTCACATTGCTCATACATTACAAACTTTTTATATGTTTTTTTAATATTATATGCATTTGTGGGGGAAGAAAGAATAGTCTGTTGCTGCAGGGTATTTAAAATGAAATCAAAATATTTTAAAACCTATGATCAAATTTTTTCTAGGCATATTTATATTCATTTATTTGCAGTCAATTGAATTTTCCAATTTTTTACTAAAAACAAACCATGATATCGGACAACAAAAAAACAATGCAGTTTCATTCCAATTCATTACGACCTATTTAAAATTTTTAAATTTAAATATATGCACCACATTACCTTGTTTTTTTAAATTCAAAACCATGCATCAGTCAGTTTTTGTAGCCATAAATGATACAATACGATTATCGATCATGTATCTTTCTATTGAAGATGACTTGAATTGGCATATTTTTTCCGCAAAACAAATTTGCCATTTCTTTCTGCGGTAGACCAGTTATTCACTATATTTATAAACATATACTTCGAACGATTTTCTCGATCGATCATTTCTTCTCATTTTTATCTTAACGTAAATTATGACAACGTATTTTGAAACGGATTAAATTAAAAAATTTTTTAATATATTTTTCTTTTATAAAAATAACGTAACGTGGTGAATTATATTCCATATATATATACGCTTATCTATCATATATAATGTTCGATATATGACTGATAAAATTTAGAAGATTCCATAATTATATGGGCATTTCATTCTATATTAAACATTGCCGTTACAACATTAACAAAAATTCTATCTAATTATGCTATTTATTAAAGCTGGATAAAAATTATATTTTTATTCATAAAAAATCCCAAACCTATTAGCACATAATTAGTTATATATATATATATATATATATATATATATATATATATATATATATATATATATATATATTTTGTTATTTATCAATTTTTATACGTATTAAGACTAACAGCATTACATTTACTGTTTTAAATTAAATTAACAACGTTTCCCTTGTAATCTGAAAAAAGTTGGGCTCAATTTGGTCTTGATGCAGTCTGTAAGTTATTTCATAGTATTCATTGTCAGCATCTTTGATTTTTCCGAAAACGAATGTAATTGTTTTGCATATATTCATATGATTTCTTATGATTGACTTCTGAAGGACTCTTTTTTTTTCTGTTGCATTTTGTGACGCTCGATAACGATAAATTGGACAGATAATGTTATAAAACTAAGTATCTATGGTAAAACTACTAACAAAAAATATTTCATAAATTTCTATTCACAGAAAAAAAAAAAACGAAGTAAACTCCAGAATAATTATCGAATTATATTTAAGCGCATTTAGAATTTATAGCCCTCAGTCACCTTCAGCGTCCCGATTCTAGAGTTTCATAAACAGACCCGCCAGCAATCATACCGTCCACTCGTCAGGGGAATATCAGCAGTTGAATACTAATAACATTTTTTTAATTATTAGGTTGTTGATTTATTAACACTTCTGCTTATGTGGATGAACTTACAAATCTTTAATGAAATTTACATTGCCTGCTGTTGATGTATAGATACATTTTCAAGACACTATGACTCTAGAGTTTCATAAATAGACTCGCCAGCAATCACTCCGTCCACACGTCAGGAGGATATCAGCAGTTGAATACTAAAGACAAAAAAAATTATTAGGTTGAATTTCATAACGTGATATATAATAATATATATCGTCTGTATAATCATCTCATGAGAAATCATTATACAAACGATTCTTAAGTGTATTCATTGTACTCCCAATATATATTTTTGTAACCATTGGATTTTCTATTGATGAAATAGAGCACATGACTGTGCTGGCTCATTTTGAAAAAAAGTAAGTCTTTAAATATAGTCTTACATACTTAGTGAAAGGTGACCTGTTTCAGCTATTTAAAGACATGCACTGGTCAAGTGGAAAACAGGTAATGTGGTGCAGATAGAATGTAGTGCATGAAGAGGGAAAATATATTAGAAAAACTTTTAACCTCCTCCAATATCCTACTTAATTTCTTATCTAATGCTAAAAATTATAAACATAGGGGAAGGGAAGATGTGATAAAAGTAATAATTTTATTAGCCGTTTCACTACAAGAAAACATTTGGCACAATGCTATTTGTTGAAATTTATAAAATCTTTCTCTTAAAACAATATTTCAGGAAAGCAGGTTTCTGAAGTCCAGTAGCTGTTATGGCTCTTTTCATTATTGATGGAGGTTTCTTTCCTAACCTGTTCTTAGAACTAGTGTTCAATGTTAACCTCTTGATTATCGTCATTGTTTTCTCTTCCTATTATATGTGCTTTCAGTTTTAGTTATTGCTTCTGTTGGTAGTCCTCAAGTGATGTGGTTTCTGTTAATTGGTACAGTTATTTTGATTGGTGGCGCCAGTTCACGTGTTTCAAAGAAGGATGATCATCACTAAGATCCTCATGTTTCGGTCGCTCGAAGCCTTTTTTCACCATTGAAACGGATATATAAAGCTGAGAGTTTAAATATTTCTGAACGTCCATATAAAAATGCCGATCTGACGAGGCTATTTAAGAACATGACTCAAATTTTTTTTAAATGATATTTCAGTTTTAAAAAATGGTTTGAGAAACTGAATCACATAATGTTTGTCAGCATTATAAAGGATAAAGGATGATTATATATCTTCCACCTTTTAAAACTATTCATTGTACTCCCAATATATATTTTTTAATTGGATTTTCTAGTGATGAAATATAGCACATATATACATAATAATTTTTGTTAAGCAAATTGTTAAATAAAAATACATTGGTCATGATTTCTAAAACTTCATTGGTTAGTTATATGAGACAAATTAGGATCAGCAAGCATTAGAGTTATTATTGTTATATATAAAATTCAGTTTTTATTTTTTTATGCGATTTAATTATTTTCTCTAAATTATTAAACAACTATAGCTAAATTTTATTTATTCTAATTGAAAATTTTACTTAATGAATTACTTTTTATAGGAAAAATTTTAAATGTTAATTGTTATGAACACACTCCAACCATTTACAGGAAAAAAAATTAGTGATGTTATGAAAAAGGGTTTATGACAAAAAAACATTCTTGCAATATCATATATTGTTATATATATAATCCTATATAAACAGTACTTATTCCGAAGGCGATCATTGAGCAAAAACTTCCGCCAGGCACGTTTTCATAATTTACACATTAAGTAACTGTTACTGCTGAATATGAAATCATTCATGACCAATCAGCAATACACTTACGTCATTTCAGCCAAATTCGAATTCCAATAATAAATAGACATGTATGTACGTCTTTTTTTTTCCATCTTAGGTCTAACACGCGGAAAGAACCACATTCTCAACGACCAGTTTGACATAACAGGTATGTAATGCTCAGAAAAGCTTCCTTTTTGCTTAAAAAAAATCGAACACATTAGTTTATGATCAGAATCGTTTCTTGAGTTCTTTTCCTACCGCCACCATTTCTTCTTCCCATTTCTTCCCATTTCCTTGTACACGCCTCCTTTCTCCCCCCCTCCCGAATAGTAAAAAAAAATATTTGGAACATCAAGATGGCGTCGTTGAAAAGGTCATTATAAAAAAAATAAAATGAAACAGAAAAAACCTCCCCTCAAACGGCGACTTTGGTCATCCCACTACATTTCCCTTTTCTTTTCTTCTTTTTCCCTACATTTTTTTTAACTTTAGAAACTTGTGTCCAAACTTAGTATGAACTAATTGATTTAATGGAGGAGTATAGCATATGATCTTCGTTTTTCTGTTTTTCTTTCTGAAGCCACCATAATCTTCTACAAACTTAATTCCAGAAGATCTGAACCCACTGTGAACTTTATACCATAAACCGTTCTATGATTCTCGAATATTTCTTTTCTAGAGAAGTGTTGGCTTATACGTCGTTCAACAGATGATGGAATATGTTGGATTACAGACGATTAGCTGATATTGGAATTAATTATTAATAAAAAATGCATGACATATATATTTTTGATTTCAATAATGAATCTGCTATTAAAACACGTAAATTTCAGAAATAAGTTATTCCAAAAAAAAATTTCGCTTGAAGATGGAACAGAGCTTACTTTAACTCAATTTAATTCAAATAATTATATTGAAGTTTTCATCTTGTTTTTTGAAACATGAGACCTCTTATGTCGCGAGTTGGAATCATATTTTAAATAAATAATTATATTTATGCTCTACTTTTTGTATCGAGCACTATTTTTAAAAAAAATAATAAAATACTAAAGAACTTTGGATTATTTACCTAACCAGTTCTTTCCTATTTTCTATATATTTTCACACATATATACACACACACACACACACACACATATATATATATATATATATATATATATATATATATATATATATATATATATATATATATATAGTGTTTAAGCTATTTTATTATATCCTTATATCTGTCCTGGACATTGAGTTCTATTTGGATTCTATATCTTATTATTTTTTTTTCGTGTATATATTTATATATTTATATATATATATTTTGCATATGTACGTATATTTACCACTAATATTATCTATCTATCTGTCTATATATATATATATATATATATATTATTATAAACTGTTACATTGGAACATACAAGTTACCACAACAAAATACATATTTCTTTCGATGTCTTATTTAGACATCTCATCAGGTGGTTAACATTGGTGTCAATGTTGAAAATTTTACTTATTGAATTACTTTTAGGAAAATGTTTAGCAATTAAGTTTAGAAACTTGTGTCCAAACTTAGTAGGAACTAATTGATTGAATGGAGGTATATTACCATATGATCTTCTTGTTTCTGTTTTTCTTCCTGAAGCCACCATAATCTACAAACATAATTTCAGAAAATCTGAACCCACAATCCTTAAGAACTCTATCATTGTTAGAGGGGTGTTAGTTAATACGTCTTTCAACAGATGTCGGATTACAGACGATTGCAGACGAATTGATTGCTAATCACTCACCGTAAGAGGAAAACAAAACACATAAAATTAAACGGAAATACTCTAACCAGCTAGAATCTGTAGATCGGTGAATGAAGCAGGCTGCCTCTGTCTACAGGAGAAAATAGAAATGATCAAATTCTTGAATAATAATAAATTATTAAATCAAAGATATGAAAAAAACAAAAAGTATCTAAATAATATTAAAAAAATCCCTTACAATTTTGCTAAACCTTATAACTCTATTCATTCTTCTTATGTTATCTTTATATAAACATTTTAAATATATGCAAAATAGTTTAACAATTTTTTAGGTTTTTAATTGTTTAGTATTCCTAAAATACTGGTAGTATAGTTAACCATGGCTTATTATTATGACCATAAAAAAGGTGCAAAAATAATGATATAATAATGTCGTTTTTTTACAAATAAGGTCAAAAACGATATTAATGTGTGATCATTATTTTTGTACCAACCTATATATATCATTTAGTGTTGATAATATTTTTTTTATTTAATTTAAAATAAATATATAAACATCATAGAAATGTTTAAAACATATTTTGTACTCTAATTTATAATGTAAGGTTGGTATAGTAAAATATAGTTTTTCTTCATAAAATGTCTTTTATTTACATACTAGCTATAATTTTTGTTTGAATAAAATGTTTTTTTTAAAAATTCCATGACATTTGAGACGCGACAATGTAGTTGAAATATGGAGCGTTTTATTTCCGTTCAAACTTGAATTCTCTTTCACAGCGTGGATTCATAGGTTTAAGCTCGTATCAAGAACATCTCGATCTTATTTTCTTTCCTTTCCGCCTCTTTTGTATTTTCATAATGCATCGCTTTCCAAAATTAAACTGCCATTAACGACATCATCAAAAGAGGTCTGGATGCAGCTGGGTTCCTTTTTTTTTCGAACCAAAGGCCTCGACCGCGGTGATGGAAAGCGGCCGGATGGCATTACCATTTTCCCAATAAAATGGGGAAGTCGTTGATTTTGGATGCGACCTGTGCGGATACATTTCCGGTCGGTAATTTGATCAGTTCCGCGGTTGAGCCAGGATCCGTCGCCCGGGATGCAGAGATGAAAAAATAGTTAAATATTCTTTCCTTGCTGATAGATTTTTTTTTACTCCTGTGTTAGTGGAGACTTCAGGGGTTATTGGCCCTCGTTCGATGGTGTTCCTTCGGAGGATTGGCGCGATTGCGTCTCGATTAAGGGACGAGCCTCGCGAAACGGAGTGGCTCTTGCAGCGTGTCTCACTGGCCATGGTTCGGAGGATTGGCGGATGGCGTCTCGATTAAAAACGAAAATCGTGAAACGAAGTGGCTTTGCAATGTCTCACTGGCCATGGTTCGGAGGATTGGCCGGATGGCGTCTCGATTATTGACGAGCCTCGTGAAACTTTGGCTCTTGCAAAAGTGTCTCACCGGCGATGGTTCGGAGGATTGGCGGGATGGCGTCATGGTCAGGAGGATTGGCCGGATGGCGTCTCGATTAAAATGTTCTAGCCTCGTGAAACGGGAAATCTTGCAGCGTTCAAAGACTGGCGATGGTTCGGAAAATTGGCGGGATGGCGTCATGGTCCTATATCATATTAAAAATTGACTATATGGCGTCTCGATTAAAACGAGCCTCGTTAAATTTTATTAAAATGCAGCGTGTCTCACTGGCCATGGTTCGGACTATTTTAAATATGGCGTCTCGATTAAAAACGAAAATCGTGAAACGGAGTGGCTCTTGCAGCGTGTCTCACTGGCGATGGTTCGGAGGATTGGCGGGATGGCGTCATGGTCGGGAGGATTGGCCGGATGGCGTCTCGATTAAGGGACGAATAATTGAAATATTTATAATCAGCGTGTCTCACTGGCCTTGGTTCGAAGTAATGCTTTCTCCATCGTTGCGGCTGGCAGAGGATAGAAAAAAATTGTTTATAGTTACGTTGTTCTGGAATTGTCATCAGTGGTCAACTGTACTTGTTTTGTTTCAATAAATTTATTCTCCTATTTAGAACAATAGATCCCCACCAAAAAAAAATTGTAACTGTATATTTGGTTATACTCCTCTTTTTTTGTTCCTATTTTTTCTTTCTTTTCTCTTGGTAGTAGGGGTTAATTTCTTTTGCTTTCTTTTTGCCTTTCTTTTCTTTTCTTCGTCCTTTTCTTTTTATTGATTTCTTATTTTCTTTACGTTTTTATTTAAAAAAAAAAAATCGTCTTTTATGGAAAATTTTCCAAAAATCTAAAAAGAAGTGATGTTTCCTAAAATGTAATTTTAAATAAAATCCTTACCTGATGAAACATGTTATTAAACGTCGAAAAAAAAAAAGATTTGCAATTTTGTAGTAGTCAGCGTTCTAATGTAAGAGTTTATAATAAAGATTTATTGTTCTACTCTTTATTGAGCCCTTTTTTTAAACTGATGATATAAACGTTTGAATTTTATTATTTTCGTTTTTTTTTAACATTTGGATATGTATCTATATGTAACATTCCCAATCTATCTATCTATCTATCTATCTATCTATCTATCTACGACATTATTTTATCTATCTCATTCTTTTATCTATCTATCTATCTATCTATCTATCTATCTATCTCATTCGATTCAATATATTTCTCCCTCTCTATCTATCTTTATATCCATATCTATCTATCTATCTACCTATCTATCTATCTATCTATCTATCTATCACATCCTTTTCAATATCTATCCATTTATCTATCTCTATATATCACTCCGTTCATCTATTCTACCGTTCATTTATATAAAATCTGTGACTTATCAGAATTATGTTATACACACACACACACACACACACACACACACACACACACACACACACATATATATATATATATATATATTATAAATTAATTGATTTAAAATATGGTAGTTATTTAATTAATCAATTAATTTATAATATTAATGCTCTGTAAATTTACATTACATTACTATTTTGTAAAAAATAAAATATCTATAAGAACACCGGATTTTATATCTTACTGTTTTTTTTCTTTTTTTTATATATATATATATATATATAAATTTTTTTCAAATTTACATTGTTTCTTTCTTTTTTATTTATCACTTTATATATAAAAAATATTCACGTTGGATCAGTTATTTTAATTTCAAGGTGCAAATTATAATTTATAAATTCATGAATCATTCATACAAGAAACAAATTTAGAGGTTAATGATTTAAATGGCGAGAATACATCTTCGCAAACAATATCAATAGGATACACCAACCCCGAACATGTATATGAATGATATGATCCCTGTTTATAAATTCCAGTTGCATAAGGTCTTTTTTAATTTTTACAAGCTTTCGTCTGTTCCTACAGACATCTTCAGGTATAGAAATAGATTTTGTTCTTGTTTTTACTTCTCGGTAATAAGAGGACAACGAAAATAGAGATGTAATCCGAAAAAATGCTATGAGAAATGTGTTATTGTTTTTGAAATTGTTTGCGAAGATGTATTCTCGTCATTTAAATCATTAACCTCTATATTTGTTTTTTGTATGAATGATTAATGTAATTATAAATTAAAACTGCACCTTTAATCGAAATATATATATATATATATATATATATAGATATAGATATATAGAGAGACAGAGAAACAGATTTCTTATTCGATCGATATTTTTTTTTTTAAATCTCTCTCTATATATATATATATATATATATATATATATTTTTCGTCAAAATGGATGCATTACGTATCTATCTCAAGACTAGACTATACGATCTTTTTTTTTTTTTATTCGTTTCAATTTTTTTTTTTTTTTAAACTAGCACGGGGCAAAGGGTTACACAAGATTTGGAGCAAGATCAGATAAATATTGTGAATAGAGGAAAATTATGAAGAGAAAAGGTGGATAGATCAAGGCAACTGGAGATGTCGATTGACATTACATTTGCATAGTTGGAAATTATAAAATCAGGGAAACTGGAATAACTTTTTGAGTTCTGTACATAACTAATGAGCGAGTCAAAATGACTTATTTCCCTTTATAGTCGACCAATAGAAGGTTGACCAATCAGAAAACCGCACAACACTGTATCCGTCGTGTATAAAGGCGGCCATCTTTGTTTTATAATACCGGAATGACCAGAGGCAACTTGTCCGGCGAACAGGACAGACGGAAGAACTACGCTCTGCTACGATATATCCATTGCGAACCTGCACTACGCTTTCCTACTGTTTCCGAAATATTCACTGCCAACCTCTGGATTCTATACTCGAAGACGACCGTCATGAAAATGTCTAACAAGTTCCACAGGCGAGAGGTGCGAGACATGAAGCATCTATCTACGCAACCATACCAATTTACGTTCCACTCTCTCTCTCTCTCTCTAAATGCATCTATCTCTGTTCCCCTCTCTCCCTCTTTTATATATATATATATATATATATATATATATATAGAGAATTATATATTTGTGTATATATATATATATATATGTAGTAAAGTAATCAGATTGTTCGTATCTGTCTATCTCAGTTTATTTCTCTCTCTCTTAAAACCTCTTTAGGGAGTCTCCCCCCTTCTATATATATATGTCTATGTGTGTGTGTGTCTGTGTGTGTGTGTCTGTGCATCGGTTCCTGTGTATCTGTCTATCTATCTATATGCGTGGGTTTGAGTTTTCTGTTTTAAGTTCACGAACTTCCCCACATCTATTGTCTTTCTCTGTGTTTTCATATCTTTTCTCTTTACGTGGGTGTATATTACCATCGCTTAACTTTTTAAAATAATCCATTCTAGATTATTATTATTATTATTATTGCTTGTAAGATATTTTTGAGTGTTCAATCTTTTTCTTAATGTTTCATAGAAAGAAAAACGACAGGAAAACTTTGGATTCAAACAACGATTATTTCCAAAAAGTAAGATGAAAAAAAAAAGAAAAAAAGAAAAAACAGGAGAAAATTGAGTTAATAAATAGTTACATGCCTAGAATTTTCAATCCTCCCCTTAGAATCTGCATCAAAAATAAAACATCCCTTAAACGAAAATTATATCTTTGAAACTCATTTTTAGGCGATGTTTGAGATTATTGCACGCTCTCTTTACATTGTCAAATTGACCTGAATCGGCCTTCAAGAAAGCGGACGAAAAGGACATTAAAATAAATTTTCCATGCTGATGTTTTGGCATTTTTCCGTCCTCAAATAGAATACGGTACAAGGCTGTTTTCAAAGCAGGGATCTTGAGCGTACTTAAGAATAATACCAAATAGTAAACGCTCGAAGCACTTATCGTCAGGAACGGTTATCCTGGATCGACTATGTCGTATCATCAAGTAAAACGGGACATATTTTTTTATTTTATATCTTGAAAACTTTTTGCTTTTTTATGTGTCAGATATTTTTTGCTTTTTTATGTGTCAGATATTTTTTGCTTTTTTATGTGCCAGATATTTTTTGCATTTTTATGGCCAGATATTTTTTGCATTTTTATGGCCAGATATTTTTTGCTTTTTTATGTGTCAGATATTTTTTGCTTTTTTATGTGCCAGACAAAATACGGATAATTAATGCTTCAAGCAACTCATTAAAATAAAACTCTCGTCTATTGAAATTACCTCAAAACTTATCAAAGTCGTCTGCCTCTGGTCGAATGTCCAAAACATATTCCTTCTTTGTCGTCATTAATAATGTCAGGAATGTTAAGTGTCGTCATATTCACCCATATAAACAGAAAATTCAACGAATTACTGTTGCATTGACGATAAGTAATGATAGAGACAAAAAGCAAGGTTAATCGACATCGGGTTAAATCTTTTTTTTACAGCGATGTTCACCCAGTACAAGGCCCGATGGCCGCTCGAGTAAGAGGGTTACAGAATAAGAGGCATCGATTATGCGGATATATGGGAAAGATAACGGTTAATCCGAGATATGAACAGATTAATATCGTAGTGATCTGGAAGAAACCCTATTTGTAGTCGGTTACACAGAGTTCTAGTGGAACTTACATCTCACGAATAGAAAACAAATGTAATGAGAGGGATTCGTTATAATGTGCTTGGCATGGCGGGTCTTAAATATGAACGTTAGGATTGGTGGAACTAAGGAATGTAGTCCGTCTTATACTTTTCACGGTAATAGGGAAATTCAGTGACGTTTCAAGAGTTTGGACGGTTGAAAATTAGGTTCTATCCAAGTGGGCTGCTTCTGCCATATATGGCAGCCGTACATCATTTTCGGCCTGATCTGGCTCTTGCAAATTTCGACCGCCGACCGTATTTGGGATCTTCTTTTTTGCTGTATAACATCGGCTATCTTTGAATTCTGTGTTACATTCACGTAGACCGGTTGACACCCAAGGCTACAGAACCCAGTCTATCCTGCTATATACTCATAAATGGTGGGGACTAGAAAAGGATCCGTACCTTCCCCAGGGGTATTAGCACGTAAGTGACTGCAATGAATCCGCCTGGAATTCGAACTCGGCTCTCAGATTCCTCAATTCGAGCCGCTATCCATTACTCCTTCATATAGCAGGCGGCGTGAGAGACCAGGTAAAAAAAAATATTCCCAGTATGGTAATTTCTACGTTATATCTTTCCCATATATCCGTATAATCGGTGCCTCTTATTCTATAACTCTCTTACTCGAGCGGCCCTCGGGCCTTGTACAGGGTGAACATCGCTGTAAAAAAAAAAGATTTAACCCGATGTCGATTAACCTTGCTATTTGTGTCTATCATTACTTATCGTCAACCAAGAAAACCAAGAAAGGTATTCCTGTATCCAGGAATTACATTATAAGTTTGGAATTTCTACGTTTAAATAAAGACAATCATTGTAATGTTCCCCTCTTTTCATCGACTCGTTAACATATGGGATTCCCGATAGCTATATGGCTCGATTCAAATGATGTTATTTAGCATTTGTAGCCTAACTGGTAAGGTCATGTCACTTAAAAGGAAAAACAGATCTCAAAATAAGGTCGTCTCTTTGTCATTGCTCGTAATGTATGCAAGTGTGTCCTCAATAAAGCAATGTCGCTATTTGCTAGCCATTAATCCACTGTGCCTTCTTGAATATGTAGAGTATAGCAGGCGGTGTGAGAGACCAGGTAAAAAAAAATATTCTACACGAACGACACTACAATTTACTCCTGCCTCAAAAAATAAATCTAGTGTCGCTGACAAAACTAACCTGGCCGTGCGTCTTGAAATGGACCTCTAATCGGTTGTAATTATTTTAAAGAATTGGCTGGTCAACTTTAACGCCTCAAAAACTAAACTTCTCTCTATTAATCACCACAGAGATCCTTCCATTTTCCTCCATTAGAATGTCTGATAGTCAACTTCTTGAGAGCAACTCTCTGCGTCTGATCTGTCTCAAAATACTGCTGACCTGAGATGGAACAAATACATTGAGTCAATTTTAAATCCACCGCGAGGAAAGTTGGCTCTCTGTGCCGCGCCAGGAAATTTTTCTCCCGAATCGAAACTTCAAATCTACAAATCAACCATTCGCCCTTGCATGGAGTATTGCTGCCATATATGGTCTGGAACATCTTCTGTTTACCTCAAAAATTATAAGAGTTCTTGAAAAGATCCAGAGGCGGATATGTAATATAATTGGCCCTGATCTGGCATCTCGTCTACAGTCACTTTCTCACAGACGCGCCGTCGCCTCTCTCTGTCTTTTTTTTTTACTTTCATGGTAATTGCTCCGAGGAGCTGCATTCGCTGGTTCCCAGACTTCATGAATTCAAGCGCCCTACGAGGCTGGCATCCCACTCTCACCCTTTCACTGTCGAAACTACTAAATGTAGCCGTCTCTTCTACTCCAATAGCTTCATGTCTCGCACATCTCGCCTGTGGAACTCCCTTCCCTATTCCAGTTTCCCTGAGAGCTATAATCTCCAACTATTCAAATGTAATGTCAATCGACATCTCCAGTTGACTTAATCTATCCACTATCCTTCTCCTCATCCTTTCTTCTATCACTTCTATCTGATCTTGCTCCAAATCTTCTGTAATCCCTTGCGTGCTAGTGGCTTCACGCCTTGCTCGGGGCGTAATACCTAAAAAAATAAAAATCTTAGCGATGGGTCTTATGCCTGAGATCCACTTGGGGTTTGGTTGCGTTTAAGTCCAAACAGGGGCTCATGGCACGGTGTTTCCCCGAGGAAATATCCGTTATTTCTATAACAATAATCCCCGAGAGAACTGTATTTCGGCTATATTCTTTTTAAAGCAGAATGGTGATGATCTAAGCGCAGTTTAGACGTAGCACAAGACACCAATCTAGGGTTCGAACTATCCAGTCGTAACTGATGTAGCGAGACAAGCTTGTTAACCATTACACCACGTCTAAGGGCACATGCTGATTCTCTAAGAGTACATTACATGTGGCACAAAGCCGAGAGTATTGAGAACTGAGTGAGAATCGAACTCACTATTCGGTTGTAATTAATCTAACGAGACAGGGTTTGTTAACCATTACACAAAGTGTAAGTGTTTTACTGATTCTCTAAACGTAGCAAAGATGTGGCATGTGGCATCAAGTGAGGATCGAACTCACTAAGTTATGTGCCATAATTATGAAATATGCACCATCCTGGATCCAATTTCCTGTATCTTTATTACATGACAAACGAAAAATTTTTTTTTTACATTTCTTGCCATTTATTTCTGCGGTAGACCAAATTGCTATCCAAAGAAAATAAACCCGGTCTGCACTGCTATATCCCCAAAATGGGGGGGAATAGGATTGATACCATTCCCAATGGTTTTAGCACATAAGTGTATATAATGGATCTGACTAGAATTCGAACTTTGCTCTCCGATTTATCAATCCGTGCCTCCTAGTCAGTTATGTGCCATGCGTGAATAGACGCTTAGGCGATCATGTATTTTTCGATACATCACTGACGAGGCATTTTTTTTTCCCGCAATTTAATTGCCATTTCTTTCTGCGGCAGACCAGTTTTACCATTCAAGACTATAGAACCCGGTCTTTTTTCTGCTATTTTATTTTATTTGAAATTACAAGAAGAAATTTTTATAAATTTCTCATTTCAATTGAATTTATAATTGAATTAATCATGTCATTCGATATGAAATTCGAACTCAGATCTCCGTTTCCGCAATCCGTGATTTCTATTCATTTACGTGCCATGCGTGATACACGCTTAAATATCATGTATTTTTCGATTTTGACTGACGAATTGTTTTTTTTCAATTTAGTAGGTCGCCATTTATTTCTGCGGTAAATTGCACCAGTTGCCATCCAAGGTTATAGAACCCAATCTGTCCTACTATTTACCCATAAAATGGGTGAGATAATAGGATCCATACCTTTCCCAAATAATTGTATTTGCACGTAAGTGAATGTTATGGATTGGACTGAAATTCAAACTCAGCTCTCCGATTCCACAATCCGTGCCTCCTAGTCAAAAAATATGTTTGCCATGATGATACACGCTTAGAGCGATCATTTATCTTTCGATACATGGCTGGCTAGGCAGATTTTTTTGATTCCAGTAAGTTGCCATTTCTTTCTTTCAAAAAAACAGTTGCCTTGTCAATGCTATAGAACCCGGTTTGTCCATAAATGCTGATTGACGAAAAAAAGGTATTCATACCGTTCCCAAAACTATAAAGGACGTAACTGAATGTAATGGATTTTTTGGAATTCGAACTCAAAATTCTCGATTCCTCAATCCGAACTCCACCGTGTCTCCTTCAGTTATATGCTCTGCGTTGATAACACGCTTATCTTTTCATGTACTTTTGATACATGACTGACTAGTGATGAAATTTTTTTTTCCCATTATAGGTTGCCAAAAATTTCTTGTTTTTTAATTTTTCTATCCTTTGCTATAAAACCTGGTCTGTACTGCTATTTACTCATAGCTGGATCGGGGGAGAGGTGACGATTCATAACTTTCCCAAGGGTAATAGCATGTAAGTGAATGCAATTGATTTGATCGGAATTCGAATTCAATCCGAGCCACTATCCATTATCGAATTCACTACTCAGCTGTAAGCTTGCTAACTATTTAAGCCTGTCTAGATCGTGTTATGTATTTTCTAAGCGTTGCTTAGACCCGGCGCACGGACGAAAATGTGGAGCACCCAGAGAGAATCGAACTCTCTTCTCAATCGTAATTGATCTTGCTCACCATTCTTTTTAAAGTAACATGAAAAGGCTCATTAACTCAAATTTGCCGCTGACAATCAAACCCGAGCGAAAATGTTTTTACAAAAGCATTATATTTGTAAAGAGTGCAATTCACTGTCGTCCATGTATCAAATGCTAGTAAAACAAAAACAAAAATAAAAATCAATGATTCGACTTCTATGGCGGCATCTGCTCTTTGAATGAGGGCAGGGTTGGGGATATATCGAAGAATGTATCGGAGTGCATTGTTCTCTCCTAGATACGAGTTCACAATCAAAAGAACGAGGGGGGAAAGATTACAATAATCCTTCTAATTCTTTTATTTATTTATTTATTTATTTAACGGTTGCTCAAGTCTCTCTGATCAAATTTCAAACGCTCAAAGATTTTCGAAAAATAAAAAAAAAAAAAAATTAAAAATTTCATTCTAACATTTGTTTTCGTCTACGTTTTTTTAGATTGTTTAACGCGTAAGAAAAACAAAAACAAAGATTCCTTATAAGTAGCTCTTTGAAAATGGTCAGTTACGGTACCGCTCAGATTTGTCTGTAAAATGTAAATGGCGTATCCGAGGATGCCAATCTATTAGGGCTCAGACACATTTGTGTTTGTTCAACACCCACAGAGCCCACGTGTGGTTTATACTGCAACTATTCTGAGCGAACCTTAGAGTTTCTGGGGTGGGGGGAGTGCGTTATCTAGCGTGGTCAACAGTCCGAACAAGTCTTTGTCATTTGTCAGAATAGTTCCGTCTAATGCCATTTTCACTCTTTTTGAGCTTGGGTCAACCAGTGGTAAGGTTTTCAGGCACTTTCCAAATATGCTCTGGGGTCAAACGTGATCTGAGACCGATAAAATCAAGTAGTCCTGACAAATCGACGATGGTGAAATTCGAACCCGGCTCATAAATGAAAAACGCCAAATTTCTTTACCACTCGGCCACGTCACCTATTAAGCTAAATGAATATGTATATGCATTGCAAAGCAAAAGTATTTTTTTGGAAAAGTTGAGGATTGAACTCATTATTCATTAAAACCTCATAAAACAAATGCAAAATACATGTTATTTATTCATGATGACGGTCGTCTTTGAGTATAGAATCCAGAGGTTAGCAGTGAATATTTCAAAGACAGTAGGGAAGCGTAGTTTAGGTTAGCAGTGGATATTTCGGTAAAAGGTAGCAGAGCGTAGTTCTTCCTTCTGTTTCTCTTCGCCTGACAAGCTAGCACTGGACATTCGGGTAGAGTGAACAAAAATGGCCGCCTTTATACACGACGGATTGAATATTCTACGTCTTCTGATTGGTTAACCTTCTATTGGTGGACTATAGTGTGAGTTAAGTCATTTGAGCTAACTCACTAGTTACATATATATATATACACAAAAAACTGCAACAAAACATGGCTCTCCACAACTTTCTATCCTTTGTAGTTCTAAGTATTTTTCTCACCTTACTAGCTCTCCCAATCTCTTTTCTGGCATCCATTGACACTAGATTTCCGTAACATTTGCCATGGTGTAATGGTTTTTAGATAGTAACTCAGAAAAAGGTTCGAATTTTATTTGGATCCGTTACTTTTATTTACGCATTAATAAATTTCAGAAATTTAGGAATCTATATCTCCCCACTAGCCGTGGGTTAAACAGTCAAACTTGTATCTGGAAACGTCTTTTTTATTCTAAAAATTGTTATATCTGTTACGGTTTTTTGGGTATATACTATACATAACTAGTGAGCGAGTCAAAATGACTTATTTCCCTTTATAGTCGACCAATAGAAGGTTGCCAATCAGAAGCCGCACAGCACTATATCCGTCGTGTATAAAGGCGGCCATCTTTGTTTTCCTATCAGAATGACCAGAAGCAACTTGTCCGGCGAACATAACAGACGGAAGAACTACGCTCTGCTACGATATCCACTGCGAACCTGCACTACGCATTCCTACTGTCTCCGAAATATTCACTGCCAACCTCTGGATTCTATACTCGAAGACGAAAGTCATGAAAATGTCTAACATTATCCACTCCCCTCCCACACACAAAAAAATAATCTTACAATCCAAAATTTATTTCGGCTTCAAATAACTCACAAATGTTGGATAAACCGTAAATAACAAATCAATCAATTTTTAAGTACGTTTTTTGCGCTTCCTTCTGCTACATGGCCAGCAAGATACCTTGTGAGCATCTCTTTCTGATTATATAATGTCCTTTGTGTTCTAATTTTCTGTTGTACACATATACAGTGCATGGTATTCTCAGCATCTTTCTGTAGAACAAAATAACGTCCCGTCTCTTCTATGTCAGTAAAATGATTGTTCGTCGCCCACTGCCATATAGGAAGATTAAATTGACTTTGCCGTTCTTCACACTTTACCTTGCTTCAACTTTGACAATGATTAAACTGCCACCTTACGGCATGTCAACTGTACCAGACTGTGAATTCAGATTTTGGTTGCAGAGTCACTTCCGGATGAAACGCAAAACAAAATATTCATCGGCTCCGAAGGTCAACCATACAATATGGGTTTTAATAGAACAGACTAATGAATAAAACTTCGATAAGTTCCTTTTTGACCTTAGATCAAATATTGTTTAGATCGGACATAAACATATTTAGATGGAACATAAACATATTTAGATGGAGCAGAAACATGTTTAGATCGAACATAAACATGTTTAGATCGAACATAAACATGTTTAGATCGAACATAAACGTGTTTAGATCAAACATAAACATATTTAGATGGAGCATAAACATGTTTAGATCAAACATAAACATGTTTAGATCGGACATAGACATATTTGGATCAAGCAATAGCATGCTTAGATCAAACATAAATATGTTTCGATGGAACATAAACATGTTTAGATCAAACATAAACATGTTTAGATCAGACATAAACATGTTTAGATCGGACATAAACATATTTAGATCAAACAATAGCATGTCTAGATCAAACATAAATATGTTTCGATGGAACATAAACATGTTTAGATCAGACATAAACATGTTTAGATCGGACATAAACATGCTCAAAAATCCTGAAAAGTTTTAATTGACCCCTCCCCACAAAAAAAAAAAAACAAACAAAGAACACGCGAACACAAAAGGCGCACTGATAGAATGTGATTGCTTTTTTTGCTTAGCGGTGTATCATCACCTCTATGGGTCATTTAATGTCGAAATCTATATAGCTTTTGGACACAGTTTTATCTCATTTTTGGAAATAACAACGGTTTTAGTGATACAAGTCTTACTAATGAACCCATGGCTGCGAGGAGAGGCGGGGGAAGAGGCGCACCTTTCCCGAGAGTACTTGCGCGTAAGTGAACATATCGAACCTGACTGAAATTTGGCCATTATTTATCACACCACCCACAAATTGCAGCTTACAGTATTCTCAAGCGGTCACCCATCTGGATTACTTCATCATTTGTTGTTGCTTAACTTCGGTGATCGTACGTGAAACGGTGTTTCAGGTAATGTGTTCGTAAGACGCGGGGAATGAGAGAAATTGGAATTTTAAATTGATCTTAAAACCTCACAGCTTAAAAACGATTTTATCTTTCTCTTTTATTTTTAAGTGTCGTGGGTATCTTGTTCATGTGAATTTCGTTTTTAAACATTTCCACTGATTTAACCTCCACCGTCCTTTCCTTATTGTAACTCTCTTTTTACGTGTTTTAAAGAGTTCTCTTTAAATAATAAAATAAAAATGATGAAAAAAAGAAATCCTATTGGAAAAGAATCAAGTCAATAATTGGAAGACTTCGGGATAATTTACTTTCTTCTTTTTTTTTAAATTTTTCATTCATTTTTCTCCATCTTTCTCTCTTTTTTTTTTACGCCATTTTCCCAATTTAAGAATCGAATTCAGATTTCGTAATTTGACAAGCTGGTTCCTGTTAATTCCATTATCTTTGAAATCGGGTACTGCCTCTCTTCCGAACTTTGTGCATTTCTTTAGTGCCATAGACAAACAGACAGACTAAGTGACAGAAACGCATAGCATGACGGGAAGACAAGCGTACATAAAGATACAGGTAGCAGAAGAAGAGGTTATCACTGCAGTTAGCCTTGACAAGGTACATTACCATAAAATGTCGTTAATACGCATATATGCGTCAACAAATACGCTTAGATATTAACGTGGACCGGATTGTTTTAAAAAAAAAAACAATAAAAAACAAACATTATTACAGTGCTAACGTTAAGGTGTTAAATTGGTTGAAGGTTTCAAAACAGAATATTTTAACCTTTGAAAAAAAACAGGTTTCGGAATGCGGTATGTCATATATAAGAAGGATATTATAGGATAATTATAGGATATTATAGGTGTTGTGGAGTTATTTCGCAGTGGAGGCTTGTATTTGTACTAAATCGGTCCTAAATAGTTCGACGTACAAAACGTTAGGAACTTGATATAATAGGTATTACGCAGAGTAATCTTGTTGTGGTCGCTGACTACTTTCGTATTCGACTAACTGTCGTCCGACATCGACGCTATTTAGTAACTGCCGCACGCAGTCAAATGTGGCACAAGGCCGAATTTAATGTCGGATTCCCGTGCCCGTAGGCTCGGCAAAAAAATCCCCGTAGACCCCGCATAAACGGGATCGGGTCTGTCTACCTCACCGGACGAAACTCTGCCCTTCGGCATAGCCTCGTCCAGGTTCCTCTCTGCCCGAAGGCAGAGAGTTCGACAGTCGTCCGACATCGACTCTATTTAGTAACTGTCCCACGCTATCACATGTGGCACAAGGCTGAATTTAATGTGGGATCCCCGAGCCTGTAGACTCGGCCAAAAAATCCCCGTAGACCGGGTTACTCTCTGCCCGAAAGCAGAGAGTTCGACTGTCGTCCGACATCGACTGACCGTCGTTTCTCTTACTACCCCTACTTATATTAGTTGGGAGAGTCTGTTAACTATAGAACAGGTGTGTTTCACCATAACAATAGGAAAGACATTAGAATGCCATGTGTCCTTGAGGTTGACGAAATAAAGGGTTCAGTTCGAAATTCCAAGCACCTGAAGAAGGCTGGAGCGTACAATGGCCGAAACGTCTTGAATGCTGAAGAACATAAACTCACTAAAAACCGCCTGCACACGGATAGAAAACGAATATTATGAATAACCAAGAGTAGTCTCCCCTTGTTCTGTTACTCTCCTCTTTGAGTGAGCTATTTCTGTTTACTGGGACTATAAAAGGACAATATACGCGAACCTTGTATTCTCAGTTGAATTAAAGCTTTCTTGAAGCCTACACCTGCGTATTTTTGTCATTATAATGAATTCAATAAATATACAAAAATAGAAAGGGAGATTAAATTCCGAATATTATACTGAATTCATCTTTCATAGCAAGATATTAGTGCAAAACCGGGGTAGATTGTTCTATAGCCACGTGCCATGCCTCTTCCGCATGTGTCGGTTATCTCACTTTAACTCAACTCTCCCAGTTTTTTTTTTCACCACTGCCGTAGCCTGGTATCGATCTCACAACTCTTTGTGTCAAGTCACTGGATCCAGCCATCACTTTTATCCACTGGGCCATGTGTTCTTGAGGTTGAGGAAATAAAGGGTTCAGTTCAAAATTCCAATCACCTGAAGAAGGCAGGAGCGTACAACGGCCTAAACGTCTTGAACATGACAATAAAGATGAGGACAACAGTTCGAACAATGTAAATAATATAAATAGTTACAATACCACATCTGAAAAATATAGACATGCAATTTCAATATCTGGGATGTCTTTCGGCAGAGGAAAGAAAGTGCGACATTGAAATCCGAAGGCGCTTTTCGAATAGCCAATGATGCCTTCCAAAAGCTAAGCAAAGTATTAAGAAACAGAAAAGATCGTTAGATATAAAGAAAGAAAAGAGTACAGAACTGCTACGTAATACCAGTTCTCCTATATGACATTAAACAATCTCCTTGAAGATGTGAGGCATCAAGAAAGCGATTCTACAGAAATGTGATTCTATGGGAATGCGATTCGACAGAAATGTGTTACTACAGGAATGTGATTCTACAGAAATGTGGTTCTACAGAAATGTGATTCTGCAGGAATGTGGTCCTACAGGAATGTGATTCTACAGAAATGTGGTTCTACAGAAATGTGATTCTGCAGGAATGTGGTCCTACAGGAATGTGATTCTACAGAAATGTGATGCTACAGAAATGTGATTCTATGAGTATGCGATTTGACAGAAATGTGATTCGACAGAAATGTGAATCTATGGGAATGCGATTCTACAGAAATGTGATTCTGCAGGAATGTGATTCTACAGAAATGTGATTCTGCAGAAATGTGATTCTACACAAATTTGATTCTACACAAATGTGATTCTATGGGAATGTGATTCTACAAAAATGTGATTCTACAAAAATGTGATTCGACAGAAATAGGATTCTACACGAATGTGATTCTGCTGGAATGTGGTTCTACAGAAATGTGATTCTGCAGGAATGTATTTATACAGAAATGTGGTTCTGCAGGAATGTGATTCTACGGAAATGTGATTCTGCAGGAATGTGGTTCTGCAGGAATGTGATTCTACAAAAATGTGGTTCTGCAGGAATGTGATTCTACGTAATTGTGATTCTACAGGAATGTGATTCTACAGAAATGTGATTCTATGTAAATGTGATTTAACAGAAATATGATTCTACAGCAAAGCGATTCTGCAGGAATGTGGTTCTACAGAAATGTGATTCTGCAGGAATGTGATTCTACGGAAATGTGATTCTACAGTAATGTGATTCTACGGAAATGTGATTATATGTGAATGCAATTTGACAGAAATGTGATTCTACAGAAGTGTGATTCTACAGGAATGTGATTCTACAGAAATGTGATTCTACAGTAATGTGATTCTACGGAAATGTGATTCTATGTGAATGCAATTTGACAGAAATGTGATTCTACAGAGGTGTGATTCTACAGGAATGTGATTCTACAGAAATGTGATTCTACAGTAATGTGATTCTACGGAAATGTGATTCTATGTGAATGCAATTTGACAGAAATGTGATTCTACAGAAGTGTGATTCCACAGGAATGTGATTCTACAGAAATGTGATTCTACAGTAATGTGATTCTACGGAAATGTGATTCTATGTGAATGCAATTTGACAGAAATGTGATTCTACAGAGGTGTGATTCTACAGGAATGTGATTCTACAGTAATGTGATTCTACGGAAATGTGATTCTACAGTAATGTGATTCTACGGAAATGTGATTATATGTGAATGCAATTTGACAGAAATGTGATTCTACAGAAGTGTGATTCTACAGGAATGCGATTTGACAGAAATGTGATTCTACAGAAATGTGATTCTATAGAACAGGGAGTGAACATATGAGCAACGGCGAAGTTTTAGAGAAAATAAAAACAAATAGAACACTCATAAAGTGACAGTTGAAATTTTCAGGGTATATAATGAGGAAAGAAGGCTTAGAACATTTGACACTCACAGGACAGGTTGAGGACAAGAGGGGCAGAAGAAGGCGGTGCATAACTTACCTAACGAGCGTTTGGAAATTTCTGCTAAAACAGTGATTAGGAGAGACAGACAGCATTTATTAAAAACTACAAAGGCAGGAAATTGTGGAGAGCCACGATCTCGGTTTTAAGTTTTTTGTTTGTTTTTTATGTGTTATTAATTTCTGGTCATTTCATAATTTTTTCCTTTTTTTTTTTTTTTGCTAACGAGATTTTCCTGTTTCTTATTACTTTGCTTAGCTTTTGGAAGGCATTTTTCGCTATTTCGGATTTCGGAGCTCTGTTAACATCCTTGCTGTATATTAAAATGTTAGTAGGAGTACGGAGGTACAGCATGCTGCTATAGTTTCCATAACAACAAAGTTTTTTACGGGGTGAAACTGCAAGACACATGCCTATAATATCTGATATACACATCATGGTATACGCTTCTTTCATTTTCTCACTGTTACACATAACGGTCTCTAAAGTTCTATTTGACACATTCGACGTCCTAAAAGTAAGGCAAAACCGTTAAAACAAGAAACAGGCTTGCTAGCATCGAAGGCACGTCTCAGTAGCCGTAGCGCTGAAAACACAACTTAATGGGGTGTTAAGCTTGGGTCGTGTCTGCTGAGATATTTTCACCAAACGCGAAATTTATTACCGCAGACAACTTCGACCAAAACAGATTTGCTTTTCTTTTTGTATCTTTAAAGTGGTTGCAAAGAGACAAAGGTGGTACCCGAGTAAAAGGAACAGCAACACAGACGTAGATGAAAGAAAGAGAGGTTTATTATAATAGAGAATGTATTACTGAAAGACATGGAATCGTTTAGCGGGCTAGTAATTCCCGAAGCAAAGTTATTTACCTTACCTCCCAGCGAGGCAGGATGTGGCACAAGGCCATTTTTTTTAATGCGAGTTAGAACCGGGCCCGTAGGCTCGGGCAAAAATTCTCCGTAGAACACGTAAAAAACGGGGCTGGTTAGCTGTCTACCACCCCAGACGAGACTGCGCTTCGGCATAGCCTCGCTTGGGCTCCTCTCTGCCTTCGGGCAGAGAGTTCGACGAGCACAGCTGGAGACAAACCTCCAACTAATTACCGAAACAAGGATATTTACCTTACCACCGGCACCGCGTGGCAGGATGTAGCACAAGGTCGTTTTTAATGCGGGGTCAAAACCGAGCCCGTTGGCTCGGGCAAAAATTCCCCATAGAGCCAGTATACACGGGGTCGGGTAGCCGTCTACCATCGCAGACGAAACTCTGCCCTTAGGCATAGCCTCGTCTGGGTTCCTCTCTGCCCGAAGGCAGAGAGTTCGACCAGCTCAGCTGGAGAAGAATCTCCAACTAATTGCCGAATCAAAGGTATTTGCCAACCGCCCCATGGGTCAGGAGTGGCAAAATGTCGAATTTAACGTGGGGTATCCGAGCCCGTACACCCAGTATACACGCGATCGAGTAGCCGTCTACCACCCCAGACGAGACTCTGCCCTTCTGCAGAGCCTCGTCTGGCTTTCCCTCTGCCCGAAGGCAGACAATACAACCAGCACAGCTGGAGACGAATCTCCAACTAATTCCCGAAGCAAGTCTCAGGAGTATCCTGCACACACTATATATTTACTGAAATAGACAATAGACAGTACGGAGATTGGAACATTTTATTACAACAGTTTTCTTCATTTTGGTGTGAATATCGTTCAGCTCACGGAGGTTGGACTCAACATTAAGCAAAGCAAAGCAGGTAGATCTAGGTTGGCTGAAAAAAAAATAATGCTGGTAAAATAAACCTAAATAAAAAAAAGAAGATATATACGACACCGGTGAAAAACCGGCATCCCTCATTAGATCTCCCTATTAGATTGAGTCATAAATAATTTGTTTTTTTTATACTAATTCAAATGACGAATATATCATCCTGACTACGAACTATATGTGACTGTTACGAATAAATTGGAATCCTGATCTACCTTTAGTCACCTTCCCACCGTCTTTGTGTCTTTCTTATAAATACTTTCATGGTAATCGTTCGGATGAGCTCTTCGACAATTTGTGAATTTGTGAATAGTTTTGTTTCATAATGTAAATATTTATTGGGGCTAATTTTTAGAATTGTTGTTTTATTCCCCTCCAATGAATTGTACATATGGATTTTTATAGAGACAATGAGGTATTATGGTGTATTGAGCTCTTCGACAATTTGTAAATAGTTTTGCTTCATAATGTAAATATTTATTAGGGCTAATTTTTAGAATTGTTGTTTTATTCCCCTCCCCACCACAGACAATGAATTGTACATATGGGAACTAGTTAGTATTTTCAAAGAGACAAGGAGGTATTATGGTGATTGTAGTAAGAAAGGTACGTAAGAATGTGTTGTTTTGGTGTAAGGAATATTGTTTGTATGATTGGGTCAGTGTTTGTGGCTAAGCTAAATTATCGGTAAGACAGAAGAAGACAGTCCTTTCCCAAATCCCCATTTTTTGGCCTTGTGCCACATTTCTGTGTATATATCAGAAACAATATCGCTCTTCGACAATTTGAATTTAAGCGCAGTACTAGACTAGCGTCGAGATCTCATCAATTCACGGTTCAGTCGAGAGACGAAGATGATCAATAGAGAAATACGAGATAGCTGACTGACTTAAGTAGAAACAGCCTGGGACACATGTACGAGTGGGGGTGGAGATTCAAGAGAGAATTCCCCAGCCAGCGGCAGATGTTCACGGATATAAACTCCCAGTTTATGCATGTGGATATTAGGATCCTTGCTATGGAAAGAAAGATAGCCAGGAATCGAGAAATCGAACGAGTGGACTGAGAAGTTAAAATTAGTTTCACAGAGAGCTTGGATATCCGGAGAGTTTTCGAAGATGAGGTCTGCGCAACAGTGCCTTGAGTCTTCGAATTTAAGACTGGCGACGAGGTCTCATCAATTTACACTTCAGCTGGCTTGTCGTAACCGTAAATTCTATGCTAACAGTTTCTTTTCTCGCACTTATCGCTTGTGGAACGCCCTCCCGTCTGCATGCTTTCCAGCTAAATTTAATGTTCGAAAATGTAAATGCAATGTCAATCGCTATCTGCTGTCTTCCTGATTAATCCTTTTCTCTTCCCGATCATTATTAATGTTTCTATCCCTAATTCCTCCATACCCTGTAAACCCTTGTGTCTTTCTTATAAATATTTTCATGGTAATTGTTCGGATGAGCTCTTCGTCATAGTACCTCGACCATCCTATGCAAGGTACTACTTTAAAGCCTCCATACGGAGATACGAGCTAAAGAAAAAAAAGTACATTAACTACCCTCCCGCATGGAAGTTGGAGCATACACAGTATTTTTTTTTCTCATTTCAACTCAAACAAGGGGATAAAATCACTAAGACGCAGTTACTGAGTTTCTTGTAAATAGATTTGTGCTCATATTGTAAATACTCATTGGGGTTAATTTTTAGAATTATTGTTATATTCCCCTCCCCCTACAGACATTGAATTGTATATATGGGGATTAGTTTTTTCATAGAGACGATGAGGTATTATGTCGTTTGAAGGTACGTATGAATGTGTTATTTTGGTGTAAGGAATATTATTCGTACGATTGGGTCAGTGTTTGCGGCTAGCTAAGTTATAATTAAGACAGAAGACCGTCCTCTCCCCATTCCCCTATTTCGGCCTTGTGCCACATTTCTGTATAATTACAGAATAAATATCGTTACTGAGTGTGAAAGAAAATGAGAAAAGAATTATGAAGGAGGGCATAAAAAAAAGACAGAAGATGGCGATTAATGTCGTATTTAGATTTTTTACGGACGTAGTTGAAAGGAAACCTAGAATCCGGAAACACAAGAGATAAATCGAGTTACTATATTCTTAATTCTTGATATAATTAAAAAAAATAGCGCAATTTTAAACTCGGTCAATAACATTTGCTTCAATTTAGTATATTAAAAAAAAGGTGAAAAATACAACAAACAGTCACGATACGAAGGTAAAGTCAAAAATTCAACAAACTATTCTATACGTTAATTTTTTTTTTTTTAACATACAACGTGTGTTAGCACGTGCGATACCCTGTCTTCATCAGCCGCCGACCAGGGTTGATCTCACGGTTTCGGTGGCTATGGCGGGACCGCCACCCCTAGCGCCACCAGCAGCGTTTGCCACCAGGCAGGGTATGAAGATAAGCTAACTAATTGTTCCTTTAAGTAAAATCTATTTGTAATGAAAGTTTCTTGAACGCGTTTGCTGTTATTGACGCACTCGTAAAAGTCGTTATAGACGACCACGCAAATATCTCACTTGCGCATATTAGGTCGTGATGTTGCGCGCATTTTATTTGCTTGTTTTGATTTCGACCAAATCCAACTTGACGCGTGTTGAACAGTTTTTTGAGGGCGATGCGAAACGCTTTTCAACCAACGGCCAGTGATGCCTATTTTTGAAAGGAAGGAAATGACCGAATGTCCCAGGAACCCACGACACCCAATCTCAATAGGCATCACGTGACACGTCCAACCATTTTCCATACACTCGGCACGCAGTGACTCGTACTGGTTTTTCTTTAGTTCGTGCGCGTCCACCCTGTTCTCTCCCCAAGGGACTGTTAGTTCTATTAGGAAGACAGTCTTTTTAGAGTCGGACCACAACACAATGTCAGTTATGTGTCATGTGTGATACAGGCTTAGGTGATCATGTATCTTCCGATATATGGCTGACGAGGCAGATTTTTTGCCCGGAGTACGTTGCCATTTCTTTCTGGGGTAGACCAGTTACCATCCAAGGCTATAGAACCCGGCCTGTCCTGCTACTTACCCATAGTTGAGGGCGAAGAATACGATTCATACCTTTCTCAAAGTTATTAGCACGTAAGTGAATGTAATGGATTCGACTAGAATTCGAACTCGGCTCTCCGATTCCTCAATCCGTTCCTCCTAGTCAGTTATTTGCCATGCGTGATACACGCTTAGGCAATCATGTATCTTTCGATACATGACTGACGAGACTGATTTTTAACCACATTAGGTTGCAATTTATTTCTGCGGCAGACCAGTTGCCACCCAAAACTATAGAAATAGTCTGTCCAACTATTTAAAACAGCTGGGGGAAAAAAAGATATTCTTCATACTTATCCCAAGGGTAAATTTAATTTTTTGAAATGTAATGGATTTGATTGGAATTCGAACTCGGCTCTCCGATTCCTCAATCCGTGCCTCCTAGTCAGTGTTACACGCTTAGGTGATCATGTATCTATCGATGCGTGACTGACAAGGCAGATGTTTTTTTTCCCCGCAGTACGTTGCCATTTCTTTCTACGGTAGACCAGTTACAATCCAGGGCTATAGAACCCGGTCTGTCCTGCTATTTAACCATAACTGGAGGCGGGGGAGAAGAAGAGGATTCATACCTTTTCCCAAGGGTATAAGCACGTAAGTGAATGTAATGGATTCGACTACAAATGTTAAGAAACTATGATTTAAACGACCAAAATTTACTCCTCCCGGACCAAATAAATGCAGATAAAACTTGCCACAGGATGGAATCATTCTCGCTACCTTCATATTCCATTAGTAGGGAGGAAGTTCCGTTCGAACAAACTACTTCCAAAGATCTCTACGTTGTGGAAAGGAGTCCCAATAAGATGCTGCCCCGATCACTGCAATCTTAATCTCTTAAAGTTTCAGGCTAATAGCTATCTATTTACAACGATCTCATTCATTAACCCTCTACCTTGACGGACTCTTGAGCCATGTATTAGGATCACAACAGTAGAAACAAAATGCTTATGAACTCAGTTAGAAACGCCCAATTTTTACCTTTCACGGAAAACATTAAATAGTTACAGACTGAAATGAACAACAGTATTAACAACATTTACCGGCCGGTAAATGTTGTTAATACTGTTTATTATAAACAAGGCATTTACTTAAATATTTGTATCTATAAAAAAGAATGTATAAACATAAAAATGTCTTAAAATAATTGTCGGACTTTGTCCATCTCATAATGTTTACTTATGTGTCGTTTAATGTTATCGATGATTTTTATCATTATTTCTTTTTATTCTATAAATAGTTCAAGGTAGACCAATTTTATTTTGTCTTAGTTGATTTTTTTTTTCTTTATATGTAAAAATGCATTGTTTGATCATTGTTGTTTATTTGTTTTATCGTCCTGAAAGCGCTTTGTTTTTCATTCATGGAGGATACAGCCCATCTTGGCTTTTGTGTTCTTGATGATCCCGGAAGCTTCTAACTTTTCGTCGTTGAAAGATCAGGAGAGAATTTTACGCGAGAGCCACTCCACAGAAAAAGAAAGAAAAAAAAAACATTTGCACGTCTTCTCGCTGTAACGGCTGCGATTCTTCTCACGAGTTAGTACAGGGACGCACCTCACGTTGAACGCGGCGTATTGAATCAAATTGAACTGTTGAACGCTATATATGAAATCAAATCGTACCGTTGAACCATTTCAAAATCGGTCATGTGATCTAATTCTGCGATTATCCAATTTTGAAGCAAGTGAAAGAAAGAATGAAACATAAATTATTAAATTTCAGGGCGAGGATTTATATTTAATATCAGTACCTCAAATGATTGATTTAATTCAATTTAATTACTTTTAATATAACTAAAAAGGGGTCACGTCACACTCTTGACGATAATAGTACCAACTATACATGGTGATTTCTTTTTAACACACACGGATATCTGCTTAGAAAATGTCTCACACACCTTACCAAGCTATAGTAAAAGCAAAATTATGTTTTCGTTCTATTTGAAAAAGCACGATCCTTAGAAACATTAGAATCGTTTTTTTTTTCTTGGTATACGAAAATGTTTTTCAAGGCACCATTTTTCCCTGAGAAAAAACAAACAAACAAAAAAATAAAAATAAAAGATAATTCTTTAACAGAATATCACACGGTAATCTCCAGGAAAAATAAACGCACCCTTTTCTGAAATTTAGGTCTTTGAAGTGCTCAAACGTAGTGTTATAAAACAGAATGTAGAAAGCCTCTATTCCATATGAGTGCCGCGTTTTGGTTTTGTTTTCTTTGCCTAGAAATAAGTAAAAATAAATAATACTGAAGAATAAAACAATATATATAAAAAAAAGATTTCTCTCTGTAAGCAAAAGGGATCTTTCTGCCGCGCTTAAAAAAGATTATTTATAAGTGGCAGGATGTTTCGTTCGTTTTTTTTTTTTCTCCCATGTTTTATAAAGTAGGTTTGTAGAAGGAACATCAGTGGACAAAAAAAAAAAAAAAAAAAAGAAAAAAAAAAAGACGCAGTGTTTGTAAATAAGCTTTAAACCTGGATACACTTAAGCCTCTTTCTAAAGATTCCTGGAATTCTATCCAAATATTTGCAAGGAATGAAAAAAAATTGAAGATTCATAATATTCAGTCCGATTTTTAAAAAAAAGGTGCTTCACTTTAATCGTTTTATATTTTTCATATATTTTTTTTTTTTTCTTACATCTGGGGTCGTACGGGAACATAAGGAATATACAACGCTCTATAAAGATGGCAATATTTTTCTGAAATCTGCCTACGAGAAAATATATGTTTTGTGATTAAACGAATAATATTTATCTCTTCGAAAAGAGGGCACTATTTTGATCATTTTTTCATTATAAGTTTATTATAAAAAAAATATTCAAAATTTTGTTTTTATCTATTTTTCTTTTTTCTTTTTTTTTTTAAAGATATAATTCTTAAAAAAAATCAGCCTTAAAAAATTGGAGCCCATGTCACAGAAAACCAAAGATTAAAAGAACGTAAAATATTTACTTTTTGAGATAATATAATGTTCAAACAAACAAACACACATACACACAATGTAATTTAGGATATAAAAAAAAAACGAAAAATCGTTACATTGCCATTTAATTATATTTCAACACCATAAATGTGTCTCCTTTAGTTTAACATTATGCTTATGCCGGAGGAGACACATTTAAAAAAAAACCTGTCGAAATTAATTATATTAATAAAGCAATTTTAAACATGTTTAATATGGCTTTGGCATAAAGTTTAGCTCTTTCTTTATATTGAACACTCTTTTAAATTAAATGTTAGGTACTGTTAAATTATACTGCATTTGTTCTCATTTTACATGGATATATATATATATATATTTATATATATATATTTGAAGAGACACTTTATTTAAACATTGAAACAAAATGTACAATTTTTTAAATTTCATTATTCATTCTAATTTAACAGAGTATAATATATATATATATATATATATATATATATATATATATTATATATATATATATATATATAAATAAAACAATTGAAAAATCAAAATTAAAAAAAGCAGCACCAATATCTGAAATTTATGTTAATTTCAATATTTATTTGTATATATATATATATATATATATATATATATATATACAAAATGAGAGATTTTTTAGAGAGAGAGAGAGAGAAAGACACATTGGGCATTGCGGAGTAATGGCTATGACGGCTTGGATTGAGAATCAGAGCCGAGTTCAATTTAAAGTCGAATCCATTACGTTCCCTTTACAATTAAAATAACTTTTAGGAAAGGAATTAATCCCCCCTTCCAACTATGTCTAAATAGTAGGACAGACGAGGTTCCAGAGCCTTGGATGGCAACTGGTCTAGGAGAAAGACAACTCTGAATTCAAAACCTGCGGAGGATTGTTTGGGGGACCTTGTGGCACGTAGTGCACCAGGTCTCTGAAATCGGCCCTTCAAAATGCGTCTTTGGTTCTGCACAAAACCTTCACTACTATAATCAAATCATATATGCCGGTGTCTGGCTCTCAGTTCCTATAAACGGAGCTGCGTGACCCTCATATGTCGAATCAACGGGAGTGTCTATACATATATATATATATATGTGTGTGTTATGTGAATGGTATAACGTAATGGTTAGTAAGCTTTGTCTTAAATTTTAAAGAGTAGTTACGATTGAAGGGTGGGAAATTTTTTTCATAAGGGTTCCGTACTTTTCCAGGATTTCGTTGAGTCTAGACATCTACATAAGTCTGCAAATCATTGAAAGGTAAAAATATTAATTAAATTATTGTTATGGGACCTTATCCATAATAACATCATTGACTATTCCATACGTAATAAATACTGCGCCTCAAGAGGAAGCAGGGAGTTCAGTCCGAAGTCAGGCGATCGGCTGATCGGTTGAACTCTCTGCCTTCGGGCGAGGAGGAACCCGAACGAGGCTACGCCGAAGGGCGGAGTCTCTTTCGGGGAGGTAAACCGACCCTGAACCCGTTTATACGGGTTCAAAGGGCATATTTTTGGCCGAGCCCACGGGCTCGGAGATCCCACGTTAAACCGGCCTTGTGCCACATGATGCCCTCGTGGGGGGGGGTGACTAAATACCGTTCAGTGTGAAGTCTGGAGTCTGAAGTCCGTCAGGAGTCTGTCAGTCAGTCAGAGCGAGAGTCAGTCAGTCAGTTACGAAGAGAGGCAGTCCGAAACAGAGTCGAGTTCAGACAAATACTACTAAACCTGATTGTTCGTACTAACACTTTCTACTTTTGTATATATATTCCTGTTTGTAATATATCTGTGTTATTCCATACCTGTGTTCGAGTTCTTCTTTATTGGTTCTACCTTGGACTATCCCCGTGGTACAAGGAACCGGACCATAACAATTACTATTATAAAAAATGCTTATTTTCATTGCTTTAAAACCATGTGCGTTTTTTAAATGTTTTTTTTTCCTGGAATTTCTCTACATTTTATTAAAACGTTGTCTTCTCCTCCCTAACGATTACGGTATATTGTTTAAAGAAGTCGCTAGGGAAAAAATATCCCTATGAGGTACAATAAATTGGAAATTGAGTACAGGATCATTTACCCAACTTGAAATTTTTATGTAAAAAAACATTTTAAAAAATCATTTTCCTTAGGTCCTTATTCAGGGGTCCTTTTGAAGATTATAACAGATTTTCTGCATGGTCATCAAAAAATGAACCTTAATGAGATTTTTTACATGGCTACTTTAAATCGATAGCTGCATTCGTCACCCAGTGGAAAAATTTAAATCTGCATTTAACTTTAAATGAATTGGCTCATTCGCTTTTATTAAACTCAACGTTGATTCTGATTCCGCAGAACTGGGTTGGGTGTGAAAAATTTTTTTGTTAACATTCGGTTTTTCCAGTTACGAATCCCTTTTTTTTTGAGCTGATCGTTTTGTGTTCATTTTGTTTAGTTCTTTTTCGTAACAGATTTATTTAATGTTTAGTATAGAGAGAATTAAAAAAATCGCAATTGTTTAGATAGGCAAGAAGTAAAAATGAAAAACATCTCAGCAAAAAAAAAAAATTAAAAAATTGTCCTTTTGAAAAAAATAACCATTAAGTCAAGTGAAAGCGATTGAAATATTTAGTCATTGCTTTTTGAATCAAGTTTACGGGCAAACTCGTGATGCTGCTAGTATTCATATAAAACTGGCTTATTATGATGCTCTTTTTGCTATACACTATATTTTAGAATCAATCTAACATCAAAGATTGTTTTGATTCTTTTAAATATTAGCAAATGGTTCAGTAAATAATATGAGCTCCTTTGAATGCGATTTGCAGTTGGTTCAATTTTAAAATCAAACATGTGCCGAAGTTTAAATACCTGGGAAGTGTTCGGACACACGCAACAATACATACTGAGATCCGAAGACGGATTGGGATGGCCAAGGACGCATTCAAAAGCAAGGTAAGAAATGCTGAGACAGGAGGATTTCTTTGGTTATAAAAAAAAATATAATTGAGCTGTTACATAAAGGCATCTGTCCTCCTATACGGCAATATATGTTGTAAATAAATCTTCAAATAATGAAGAAGAGACTCGAAAAGATATTGTTCTACATGAAAGATGCTAAGGATATCATAAAGCTCTGCGTAAAAATAACGATGAAAAAATTTCAAACAAGGTGAAATATTATAAATTGACAAAAATTTTCACGCAGATGAAATTTCTTTTACACGTAATGAAAAAGAGGGGGCCTTGGAGAAATATAGACAGAGGTTGAATAGAGGAAAAAATTGATAATGGAAAGCAACGCGTGGCATACCTTGCGGGCTTAAGGAAGTGGATGACAGAACGTTGTCTGGGGGTTATTTCACAAGGAAGAACTTATTGAGAATGACAAGGGATATAAACAAATATGGCCATGATAGATAATACTGGGCTGTTACGTACACATCTGTCCTTCTTTACGGCAGCGAATGTTGAACGACTTCCTCAAAACGAACTCGAGGCGACGGAGATGTGGGTTCTAACAGAAGGATACTATGGATATCATGGACCGAACGCGTGAGCAAATTGATGAATTCTTAGAAAGGATGCAAACAAGGAGGAAATGTTTTTATTTTTTTGGCATCAAGAGGCTGGGGATTTCAACGAGGAAGGAGGGTCTGGAGAATCAGATACTCACAATACGAATAGAGGGAAATTCTCTCTAAAATGAACAAATATAACGAACCTAGCTGTTCTAAAATAATGGATGACACAGAACGTGGTCTAATGGGAATATTCAGAAGATAAAAAAAATTGTTGAAAGCTGCAATGGATAGAGGGAGGTGGAAGTTTTTCCATCGCCTACGTCCTGAAAGATGACATTTTCAGCATATAAAAAGAAGAAGAAGAAATCCATTGTCATACACGAGTTTAATCGATACGCATTTCAGAATACAGATTATATATCTGTATTGTGAACCATACCTTTTTTGTTAGGCGATTACAGCTTTATATTTTTGAATTTTGATTATATTTATTTGTTTCAACGAGGAGGAAAGAAATGCAAAAAGAAAAAAATGACAATTTGGAAATTCTGGGGGAAGAATCAAGCCTTTTAGATGGCCCTCAAAATTAATTTTAGGAGGGGAGGAAGAAATTTGAAGAAAATTACAAGAATAATGGCATAATTGGCATAAGGTAGCAATTTTTGACATGTTTAAGATTTTAAAATAAATAATGTTTAATTCTCCTCTATATTGAGCACTTTTTAAATTAAATTAAATAAAAATTCTTTTATACTGCGTTTTAAAATATTTTACCTTGATGGATATATATATATATATATATATATATATATATATATATATATAAAATATATTGAATTTTGATTATATTTATTTTTTAACAACGAAGAGGGGATTTTTAAAAGAAGAAGAATGAGGAAGATGAGGTCTTGGAGGGAGGGGGGAATCTAAGGGAGGATATTGAAAATATCTCTTTTTGAAGAATTAATAATAATAATAATAATGATGATTATATGATAATAATAATGCCTCTTACAATTCTATGGGACGACACAATACACTCTGACAGAACAATCAAGGCCAACCAAAATTTGAATTTTTATTAAAGACCACAAACAAAAACGTGATGCCTCCTTATTGATTTGCAGTTCCTGCTGATATTAATGTATCTTTGAAGATATTCAAAAGCTCTCAAAAACGTTTCGACCTTGAAATAGAAATCTCTTGTGTGTGGCAATTTAACATCAACAATCTCTGTTGTATTTGAGGAGATAGGCACTGGTTGGAAAAAAATTGCAGTATTAAATAATTGAAGGGATTCCAAAAGTCCATGCCTCAAGGAGATACAAAAAATGTTCTGACAATTTACAGCCCACACTTTACGAAGGGCTTTATCTATGTAATTTAATTTTTTTTTTTTTGTCAGTGGAAAGTGATCATGATAGCATTTCTAACCTTATTTTCCCTAGGCGGGATCCAATTTTTGTAAAAATTTTCCAATCAAAAAAAAAATAATAATAATAATAATAATAATAATAATTCTTTTAAAATATTCGTCCGGGACTATTTTCATTTTGTTCGTGTTTGTGAATCGTTCTAATTGGATTGTAGATGATAATTTACGAGTTTTCTATTCATATCATTTTCCTTTTTAACTTGTCAAACGTTTTATTTTTAACTGCACAACAAATCATTTATCCGACAGCCGCTGGTTCTTGCGTTAATTTGCGAACGTATTTACGGTGCAGCACGAATCTTTGACGATCTGATAGGAGAATCGTTATAATTAAGAAGGCGACATCAAGTCGAATAAATAAATAACCAGCAAAAGGTCATACACGATCTATTCATCTCATACATTTTTTTTTATTATATTTAAACGTTTATACAAATTTTTCGAGTATCTTTCATGCTTCTCGATGCGAGTAATCTTAAGGTAATTTCGAGCTGAGACCCTTTATTTATTCTACATGGTCACATTGTTATCCTTTCGCTGATCAAGTCCAGGGATATTTCGTCTAGTACTTATCATTAAAATTTTTCTTTGAATCATGTCACCCCATGCAAAGCAGTGAAGTCACTAAGACACAAGGGGTTACTGAAAGAACAGGATGAAACATTGCTAAGGAACGAGAACAATACAAGAAGAAGAATCAGAAAGACAATAGATAACGATTGACATTGCATTTAAATTTTTTTTAAGAAAAAAAAAAATATGGCTGGAAACCATGGAACCAGAAAAGTTTCTCACAAGCGAGAAGTGTAAGAAAAGGAACTGTTTGTTTTATTTAAGGAACTTACATTACATCTAGCCAGTTGAACTGATTCATTGGTGAGACCTTATTAAAATCTAGTCAGGCATTATTGATCAGTTATGTGCCATGCGTTTAAACGAATAGGCGATTTTGATATCTTTCGATATATTCAAATTTTTTTTACAATTGGTTGCCATTTCTTAACTAATTTAGACCAGTTGTCATCAAGGCTTAAGAACGCGGTCTGTCATGCTATTTAACCATTAGCTTTGATTTTTTACAAGAAGTTTAAGGCAAGATTCATATTCTAAAATTTTTATATGTAAGTTAATGTAATGCACTCGATTGGAATTCGAAATCGGCTCTCCGATTCCTCAATCCGTGCCTAAAATTGTCAGTTATTTAGTCATTCACGATAGGTGATCATGTATCTTTCTATACATTGACTGACGGGCAGATTTTTATGCCGCATCAATACAATATCTTTTGCGGTAGACCAGTTGCCTCCAAGGCTATAGAACTCGGTCTGTCCTGTTTTTACCCAGCGCTGGAGTTTTAGAAAAATTTAATTCAAGCTTTCTCAAGGGTATTAGTACGTATAAATGTAAACGAACTGGAATTCGAACTCGGCTCTCCGATTCCTCAATCCGTGCCTCCTAGTCAGTTATGTATGTTAGACATTTTCATGACGGTCGTCCTCGAGTATAGAATCCAGAGGTTGGCAGTGAATATTTCGTAGATATTAGGAAAGTGTACTTTAGGTTCGCAGTGGATATCACAACAGAGTGTAGTTCTTCCTTCTGTCGTGTTCGCCTGATAAGTTGGCTCTGGTCCTTCCGGAAGGGAAAACAAGATGGCCGCCTTTATACACGACGGATACAGTGTTCTGCGGCTCCTGATTGGTTAATCTTCTATTGGTAGACTATAAAGGGAAATAAGTCATTCTGACTCGCTCATTAGTTACATAACATATACACAAAAAACTGTAACATATGTTAGACATTTTCATGACGGTCGTCCTCGAGTATAGAATCTAGAGGTTGGCAGTGAATATTTCGGAGACAGTAGGAAAGCGTAGTGCAGGTTCGCAGTGGATATCACAGCAAGGTAGCAGAGCGTAGTTCTTCCGTCTGTCCTGTTCGCCGGACGAGTTGACTCTGGTCAGGTTAGTAGGAAAACAAAGATGGCCGCCTTTATACACGACGGATACAGTTTTGGGCGGCTCCTGATTGGTTAATCTTCTATTGGTAGACTATAGAGGGAAATAAGTCATTCTGACTCGCTCATTAGTAACATAACATATACACAAAAAACTGTAACATATGTTAGACATTTTCATGACGGTCGTCCTCGTGTATAGAATCCAGAGGTTGGCAGTGAATATTTCGGAGACAGTAGGAAAGCGTAGTTCACGTTAGCAGTGGATATCACAGCAGAGTGTAGTTCTTCCTTCTGACGTGTTCGCCTGATAAGTTAGCGTGATACACACTTAGGCGATCATGTATCTTTCGATATATGACTGAAGAGTTTTTTTCAGCAGTAGGTTGCCATTTCTTTCTACGGTAGACCAGTTGTCATCCAAGGCTATAGAGCCCGGTCTGTCCTGCTATTTACTCATAGCTGGAGGGAGAAGAAGAGGATTCATAGGGTATTAGCACGTAAGTGAATGTAATGGGTTCAATTGGGATTCGAACTCGGCTCTCCGATTCCCCAATCCGAGCCGCTATCCATTGATCCACCATGTTATTTCATGGAGTCTAAGTACCATAGCGAAGAGCATTATTTATTCTGTGAAATACAAACATGAGACACGAGGCCAGAAGTAGGAAATAGGGAAAAGGACGGTCGCCTGTCTTAACATTAAGCTTAATTAGCCAAACTCACTGACCCCCAAAATGCCACAATATTCCTTTCACCTAAAATTTCACTATGTTGCTTACCATTTCTACATCGTAATAGGAATCGGAGAGCCGAGTTCGTAATACCAAGGTTGTTTTGCCGGTTCCAATACAATAGACACTAAAGCTATGTTGCCAGTTCCGGTAAAATAGAAAACATGGCTATTTTGCCGGTCCCTGTAAAATAGACACCAATGTTATTTTACTAGTAAATATAAATAGTGTTTCAGAAATAAGATTATATTATATATGAGATTGTCAGTGCAGTCATTTTGTGACCTGTGTAGGTAGGACTTGAACAACATGGATTCTGTGGTCTGTGACTTCGGTGGGTGTACCTGAAGTGTATTGGCAAGAGAACCATGCCCAAGGGCAAGTTTGGGATCTGCAGAGACTGTTATGCCCAAAGTGCTTAAAATATTGATGATGAATAAAAGATATTAACTGATGGCGACAAACATTTGATATTGTCTTAACAATTGATAGTAAAAATAAACTTCTGTGTTATATCTGTAGGTTACTTTAAGAATTACCTGCATTCACGATAATAAAAATAGTTACCGGCCAAACAGTCTGGGGTCTATTGCTGGTAATACCTCCATGACTCTGTGAATAATTCTACAAGTGCAATACATGTCTCAGGGGGTGGGGGAGACGAATAAAATTACAATTTAAAAATCTTATCCCCATATGACATAAAAAAAGTATTTACAAGTATTTAAATAAGATAGTGTTAGTAATTAAAAAAAAAACCCCACAATCCTTAACATAGCGAAGACCTTATCCGAAACAATTACCATGAAAGTATTAATAGAATAGGCGTAGGGAAGCTATATTACGTCGGTAAGAAAGTAATTGAAGAAGAGATGCCAGGTCAGGACTAATAATATTGCAGATTCTTCTTTGGATTTCATCAAGGATCTCTAAATATCTTGCACCGGAAAATATGTAGCACCAATATTATAAATAATGTCAAATGGTCATATAAATATTTAATTTAAGATAAAATTCGGACGAACATATAGTCTCAAAATTGAAATTTATTTTTCATAATGTGAAGTTTTTAAATGAATTATCTGAGCGCTCATTAGTATAATCTGTTAGAATTTGGCAGTACTTATTTTTCTCATGATTAGTAATTTTGATTGAACAAGGAAAAACAAATTAAAATAAAAAAAACAAAAATTATATAAAAAATGGATCTGGCGCTCCATAGCTCAATTTGTACGAAATTAAAAAAAACATAAATTAATTTGGACTTGACTTTTGTTCTTTAAAAATATTTCCGTAACAAAATTAACTACTTTTGGGTAATCTCACTGGGTAAAGAATAATTTTTACAAGTTCCTATTCTTTTTTTCACACAATAAAAATTGGGAATTTAACAGACATCAATCTTTTGAATCATTAGAAAAAAAAATCATTTTTCAAACTACCATAAAATGAAAAATCCATTTTCGAAGGCCTTTAAGGATCTTTTGGTTGTATAGTTAATGATGGTTTCAACAATGTTGAATATTATCTAAAGAAATAGTAGAAGTATATAAGAAGTCAACTTCAATATAATAATATATTAATATAAATTTTTAATTTATAGATATAGAATCATTGTTTATTTTGTAAAATTTCTGAGAATGTTTTTTTTAAATTTTTATCTTCGTTAATACAAATTGGTCAAAATATTAATTTAATTCATTTTATATAGTAAAATGATGAACTTGGACATTTAATGGATTAACAGTATAATAATATTTATGAAATATTTATTATTATTTATAAGATATATATATATAAATATCAATCCATTAAATGAACGTTTCAGAATGTTCTTTCGAAAAATATATTTTGACACTTAATATAAAATATTTTAATAAATATATATTTACTTTAGAATATTTTTCTGACGTGGTTAGATAGGTTAATTCTTTGAAAATATGTTATCGGACTGGAAAAAGGTTTCGATCGCTGAATTGTGCAGCACCTTTAAAAATAGTGTCTGAAAACCATATCACGGGTTGACCGAAGAATTAGTGAATTAAAGTGGTAGAACTGAAACTCTTGAGGGTCATAGCTGTAAAAGCACGAAGTCAAGTCAGATAGTCATGGCTCTGAGGGGTTTGAGTGGTTGATCATGCTAGATAACACGCTCTCTCCCAGAAACTGTAACTAAGGTCTGCTCAGCATAGTTGCAGTATAAACCACAGGTTGGCTCTGTGGGTGTTGAACAAACAAAATGTGCCTGAGCAAGCATCTGCAATAGATTTTTAGCCATACCCTAGTAGATCCTCGAATATGAGTGGCCAGCTATTATATATATATATATATATATATATATATAATATTATATATCAAAACACTAATATTCCATTTTATACAAATTACATTGGAATATATTAATTACACGATCAGAATTCATCTGGCCTAAAAATTCAAATTTTTGAATCGGAAAATTATAGTCATAAAAATATAAAGAACAAAACAAAATTTTGAAATCCAATTAATTGGGATTTTCAAAAATGGGTTTATTATAAAATATTTTCTCAAGTATTTTAATTTTTAAATTATTAATGGAAAGGCCTTTGTTTATTTTGTTGGATATTGGTAACAAATTTAACAGATTATATTTTTAAAAACAAGTTATGGAATATATATATAAATATATGAATATGAATTATTTTCAGAAATATGATAATTATGATTTGCAAACCTAAAATTTGTGTCCAAAAATGTTTTGAAACGATATATACATTTGTATTTGATTAAAAATTAATAAAAAAACAATTAATATATTATTTATAAATAAAGTGACATTTAATCACTGGATAATATTCATATAAATATTATTTGAATATAATTTTTTCTTATAAAAAATATATGTCATTTCTAAAAACTGTGTTGCCTGAAAAACAAAAATTTTGATTATAGTGGTGAAGGTTTCGTACAAACAGACCAAATATTTAACCTTTTAAAATATAATTTACCACTATTAATCTGAAACAAAAAAACATATAATTTCCTAAGTTTTAAAATTCAGAAAAATGCATCTTGAATTTGACATCCAACACTATAGATATGGTTTTGCCCTTGTTTGAGGTTAATAGCTGGAAGAAAATTTAAAATTATACCTTTCCCAAATACAATTAAAATAAAATTGTAATGGATTCAGTTTAAAACCATTCATAAAAAACTCTTTTAAATTCAATCAATTTTATCATGCCGTTCACTTTTTCCAAATATTATGTTTATACGCTATATTTGTAGATAAATTTATTTTTCAAAAAAATCTGTTTTAATTAATCAAAATTATTTTATATTATATTTGTTATATATATAAATATATATATATATATATATATATATATATATATATATATATATATATATATATATATATATTTTTTTTATATATATAAATAAATGATATATTTTTTTATTCATAAAAAATTGGGAAATTTTAGATTTTTTTTAAGCTCGAGATGAAGGGTCAGATTTTTTTTCCTTTAATCATTCTGATTCCAAAAAAGGTACAATGTATTTGTAGAGCATTTTCTATTTAAAATATATCCAGATTACATGTTTTAACAAAAATGGAAATATTTGTCTTTATTTAGATGACATTTTTAAAATATGCTTAAAAAATCCCCAACATTATCTGTTCAATTTACTTACTGTGTTCTGTGCCAAATCTTTTCAAATTTGGATTTGTAAAATTTTCTTTTTGAATCAATTTGAATTCCTCATTTTAATATTTTTTTTAATTTTTTCTTTGATTTCTTTTTTTTTAAATTTCTTTCTTGCAAAACATTGTTTTTTTTTTGTGTGTTTGTTTTTTTACTTTGAAAAACTATTCTTATCTATATTTCCTAAAATAGGTCCAGCTATCTTTTTCTTCCTTTTTTTTTTTATTTTTCAAACCTAAAAATATTTCAATATTATTTCTAGGTTATTGCTGTTTTTAGAGTGGGGGCGTTCTTGTTAACGCTGATAAGGTTCCTATCATTTCATTTAACTTTTATATATATATATATATATTTTTTGTTTTGTGAAACCAAAATATTGTAGCTTTTCATATCTTTTAGAATATGCAATGGCTTATTGGATTCAAAACATTTTCTAAAAAAGAAATTCAATTTTCAATTGAAAAAAAAGCAAAAATTTCTTTAACAAAATAATTTTCCTATATTAAATAAGGGAAAAATGTCTCAAGCCTATTTCTGAATGTTCAAATTTTATATTTAAATTAAAAAATATATATATATACATATATATATATTTTTTTTTTGTATTTTCAATTCTTTTAATATATATATATTATATATATATATATATTGAATACGAGATATATTTTCAAATTTTTTATAATTTTCATTTTCGATATAATAATTTTTTTTTTCGAATGATAAAATTCTATAAAAAATAATCTGAATGTTATTTTATTTAGCGATTTCGGCTATACATTTAGCCATTTTTAGGATGAAATATTTTAAAATTTTTAAATAAGAAATAATTTATTTTTATGTATTTATTTATATGTTTTCATTTTTTAATTTTCAAAATTTTTTTGTAACATTCATATTCAAAGTTAAATTATTAATTTTTTTTGTTTATATTAATAAACAGAAATTTAATTATTTTTATTTAAATTGCAACTAGATGAAGCTTTTATTTTGCGCTTTAAGTGTTTTAAATTGAGTCCTTAGGTTTCCCATGAATATTTAAATTTTTGTTTAATTGAGCTAATGGTCAAAAGGTGATAGATATTTATTTGTGTCAAACATTGTAATACTGTTATTATATATATTTTTTATTAATTCTGCATTTGCATTTAAATTAGGATTTTGCCAAATTTACACACACAACAATTATATATATATATATATATATATATATATATATATATATATATATATATATATATATATATAAAAGTAAAGGATCCGTTTGTATATAATCCATATAATCATATATTATATAATTATTAAAATTTGACATTTCTATATTTTTTTTATTTAAAACAAAATCTTGTATTTTTTTGAATTTTACCAAAAAAATTAGAGTGCAAATTTAAATTTTTTGTAATATATATTAATTTTTATATTATTATATAATTTAAATATATACCCATAATATTCATCATCTTATTTTTTGATAAAGAATTTAAAAAAGTGAATCATATGGAAAACATTCTTTCACAATTTAAATTAACCACCCCAGGCTTTTTTTTTTTGTTAAAAGAAAAGAATTAAATCATATATAAAATGGAAAATTGTTTTATAGATGAAATACCTATATTTTTGCCATATATATATTGTAATATAGGTGAATTTAAAAAAAACAAAAAAAAAACATGTAATTAAAATATTTAGACTAAAACTTGTTAACTATTAAATCAAAGCAGAGAACTAATCAAAAATGTATTAAATAGAAATAAATTTGTTATATGAATAATACATGTGCCTATAATGTATGGAAATTTATATGTATGTATATTATGATAAATGGATATATATGTATTTATTCAGGCATATAATAAAAAACACATCTTTTGATTCCATTGTGTGATCCTGGATTATTCAATCTATAAAATAATAACTCAACCATTTTATTAAAATTTTTTTTTAAGTTTTAAATACCCCATCAGTTATTTTAGGAAAAACTAGTAGTAAAAAACTATTTAACAGGAATCCATGACAAAATGTCCACTTTTTTTTTGGGAATCTTATAACGCCTTTTTTCAAATTACTTTAAAAATAAAAAAAATATATAAAAATATATTCATTTATATTTTCCAACCTTCTATTATTTCATGAATAAGATACCTTATACATCAACCAATCACTGTTTTAAACCCATTCGCATTATAATGCGTTCATCTAGAGGAGGACTTTACAAAATTTCTTAATGCCTCAGAGAGAAAAAACTGGATATAAACTAATTGATAATAGCCTGAAAGAAAACTGTTATTTTTTTTTATTTTTGTCTTTTTGAAAACACAAAATTATATATATATATATATATATATATATATATATATATATATATATAGATATAAATAATTTAAGAACTCAAAATAGAAATCAAAGGATGCCCGTCTGCTAGGGCATCTATTAAAAATCCCTTAAATATTACAGATGAACTGTTTAAAATATTTTATTTGCTCATCATTCATTCATTTCAAATACATGATCTGGTATTACTGGAAATTTAATATTCTCAGAATACCTTTATTTCAATTGTAATATAGTTTATACCTATTTTCTAGCAAAAATAACATGATGAACAATTGCAGTACCTTATGAACACTATTCCAATTTGAAGTTATTTTTTTTTTTTAATCTCAGTTAATTTACACACATTAAAAATTTAAAGTAAAATTTAAGATTCAACCCTGGTATGATTTTTTAATTTTTTAAAAGAACTCCTATATATTCCATTATGATATAATATATATAATATAAATATATATATATTTCAAAAATCAGTCACCCATGGAAATGCTGCCCTTAAAAACAATCCTAACCTTTCATTCATAACTAATAAATATTAAATCAAATATATAAATATAATATATATAAATATATATATATATATATATATATTGAAAGTTTTTGGAAAAGATAATATAAAAACAGTTTTATTTACAATAAACTGATATTTTAAAATTAAATATTTGTCAATGATACATTTATATTGTTTTTTTTTTTTATGAAATTCCCAAATCGTGCAAATTTTCTGATAATTTATATTCATCAAACACACATTTATACAAACAATATCACACACACACATTACATACATATATATATATATATATATATATATATATATATATATATATATAAATATATAGATAACTAGACTCGTTTCGAAAAACCCTCGAATTTTTGATTTGCTTAATCAAATCAATCTCGAGGGAAAAAAGGTTTTAAAAAAAAAAAGAGCTACAAACATGAACTTCTGCCGACAAAAAAAATCGCACAGATGCAGGTCTGAAGCCCAAAGAAAAAAAAACCCGATACGAGTAAACAACTAACTAACAAAAGAGCTCAATACAACCGTAGAGCAGACCCTAGATACACCTAGTGAGCCAGACAAACCTACCTAGGTTTCACCTAAACGGATCGTCAGGGAAAGTTTATTAACGAGGCAAAGAGAAACACATATTTATAGGTGATAGCTAAAATCATACCACGTGACAAAAAAAACAAAAAAAAAAAAAAAAACAACAAACAAACAACCTAGGGGGGAAAAAATATTTATTCAACAAAAAAAAAATCCTCAGTGGAAAAATAACGGGAAAACGTCTAATTTAGTAGCCAAGATTTTTTATGTCTACATAAAATTGAGAATTTTAGTTTTTATTAAACATGATCATATAAAGCTATGAAAATTTCTCCTCAGCACATAATTTGCAAAATTTATGGCCTATATTTATATTTTGGGCATTTTTTAATATTTCCCATTTAAGGATGGGGTCTATATTATCTTCTTGTTTGGTTTTCCATACATAGGTTCATAGCAATGGTACTATGTTTAATTTTTTTCTTTTAAAACTACTCGTGGTTATAATATCTTTTTTTAAAATTATCCTGAGTAGCACCTATGTATGTTTTAGGGTTAGTATCCTCACTATTTTTTGTAAATTTTCACTTGATACACATAATTCTTGAGCATTTTCCTGTAATGGACATTATGTTTTTGTTTCTACAATTACAAGTAGGAGGATTACTACGTGGATCATTCCTAGTTTTTTCTTATTCAATCCATTTATAATAGTCCTTACGTTCGGCATACAACAATAACTAAGTTTTACATTGTTTTTGTTAAATATTTTATGTAACTCAGTTTTTTTTTTTGAATGTTGCTCAATAAATTAAAAAATATCTTACCAATTTTAGTTTTTACCGCTAAATTAAAAGGAGGATTAAACCACAAAATTTTTCTTTTTGCCTATTATGTTTATTCCGGATTAATGTTGTGGTTGTTATATATTCTAATTTATTTTATGTCCACTCTTAATTAGGGCTTGCTCATAACTTATTTTGTTGGCCTCAAAAATGTCCCTATTGGAGGAATTAGTAGAAAGTCTATACCCAATATTTTTTAGAAATATGTATTATAGTATGGGCTGGGTGATTTGATTTTATGTTTAAATATAAAATATATCTTGATTTTCTTTTTATAACAGATTGCATTAAATGGTTTGAAAATTACAATAAAAATAAAATAGTGCTCATTTATTATATATGACATTATATAAATTATCCGTCTTCTCAGAAAATTACCAACTATCTAGATATTACGTTGAATTTACAAAAATTAGAGTCCCTGTATAAAAAAAGAAAAATCTGAAACAAAAACATCTGTCCATTACAGGGAAAATGCCATCAAGAATGCGTGGTGTATCAAGTGAAAATTTACAAGTCGTCAGTTCGAGACGTTGATACGGACGTCATTCATGGCGCCAAAGCCGTTCAGAAATATTTAAACTCACAGCTGTATACAACCGCTTCAATGGTGAAAAAAAATTTTCGAGCGACCGAAATTTGAGGTAAAAAGGTCAAATGTTATTTTTTTTTTAAAAAACATCCTGAAAACTCGAGCCATATTCTTAAATAGCCTCGTCAGTTCGAGACGTTCATACGGACGTCATCCATGGCGCCAAATCCGTTCAGAAATATTTAAACTCACAACTTCCTGTTCCAATGGTGAAAATATGATATATAGCGACCGAAAATATAGTGTTTTTGCAAAAACAAAAACGTCCTGAAAACTCGAGTCATGTTCTTAAATATCATCGTCAGTTCGAAACGTTCATAAGGACGTCATCCATGGCGCCAAACCCGTTCAGAAATATTTAAACTCACAGCTGTATACAACCGCTTCAATGGTGAAAAAAGGCTTTTTAAACATAAATATGAGATAAATGGTATAAGTATTTATAGCGCAAAAAATAGTTGAACAAAATAGAATTAGATATATTTTCAAAAGCATTTAACCATATGAAAACTGGAAAATGTTCTTAAAATGCCTCGTCAAATCGTGACATTCATATAGATGACATGCATGGCGTCAAACCCACTCAGAAATACCTAAACTCACATCTGTATACAACAGCTTCCTCAGATCAATAGCGTAAAAAGGCTTTGAGCAAGTAAAGCCTGAGGGTCTTGAAAAAAGATCAAACTTCTTTGAACATTGTAATCACGAATACACAACTTTACCAAATAACAGAAACCACATCACTTGAGGACTACCAACAGTAGCAAAAACTAAAATGTATCTCTATCTATAAAAGGCAGGATGTGTATGTCTTTGTAACGAATGCACGGCCGCAATTTTCGACGGATTTGCACCAAAATTTATATGCATATGCTCCAAGTTAGCAGGAAAACAAGACCGACATTGCATTTCCCAACAGAATCGATAGTGGAAATAATCGATTTTTTTTCATGCTTCTACGGCAGTTTTCATGTAGTTTGCAGCCATTTTCTACTGGCCAGAATGAGAGCCTATAGCTGGCTGCCACGAATATACAGGAAGATTCTATTGGCCAGCGTGAGAGCCAACAGCTGACTGACACGAATGTTAACTAGCATGCTAGCATGCAAAAAAAATTTTTAGCTGCATTCGTCACAATTGGGAAAAATTTAAATCTGCATGGCACTTTACTCCAATTGGCTCATTCGCTTGCTTAAACTCAACGTTGATTCTGATTCCGCAGAACTGGGTTGGGTGTGAAAAAAGTATTTGTTGTTAACATTCTTTTTTCATTCATTTTTCCAGTTACGAGTCCTTTTTAAAGCTGATTGTTTTGTGTTTCATTTTGTTTAGTTCTTTTTTAAAACAGATTTAATGTTTAGTATAGAGCATAGAAAAAATCTGCAGTGTGAGATAGGCAAGAAGTAAGGCATGTAACAACATCAGCAAAATGCAAAGGGCAAAGATTTTAAAGGTAAGGAAGGGCAAAAATATTTTAAGTCAAGGATAGAAATTGATTGTATGTGTCGTACGATTTTGAATCAAGCACGGGCAACGCCGGCCCGTGCTGCTAGTATCAAATAACTGGAAGAGAAAAAAAAACATATTGACAGAAATGTTGACAGTCCACATAAATTTTAATAAATAATTCTTCGGAAGGAAATATTATCAAATAATGGAAAGTACGATAAAAGACAATGTACTTGAATAAACATGTTACATAAAAAACTTGAGTCATGTTCTTTGTTTAGCCTCGTCAAATCGAGATTTTTTATATGGACGTCATTCATGACATAAACCCATTCAAACATATCTAAAATGTCAGAATAACAAACCATTTCCTAAGATCTCGGGTTAAAAATGGCTTTGAGCGAGTAGAAACCGATATCTTGGCAAAGATCATCCTTTTTCAAACATTATGGAGTGGCGCAAAGGAAATCATGAAGAACTGGACCAAAAAGGGATAGTTACTGTCGCCATCTTAATCATTGAACATGAAATAGGCTGTCCCAGAGCTAGTTTCGCTACACAACGCGAATTCCTACGAAACGAAACCATCAACTTGTAAACTCGAATCATGTTCTTAAATAGCCTCGTCAGATCGAGATTTTTATATGGATGTCATTCATGGCGCTAGACCCGTTCAAACATACCTAAAATGTCAGATGTATATAACCAATTGCTAAGATCTATGGCTAACATCAGGTCATCCCATGATTTCTGCATAAGTTTATAAGTGAATAAGCAATAAATTCAACCTTGCCAACCGAACGATCCTTTGTGGCCGAGCGGTCAAGGCACGTCAGCATAAATGACGGTTCCGTATAGGATGCAGGTTCGAATCCTGTCAAATAAACGAATATTTTCTGAAAATTTCTCGGACATTCAGGCCGGTAAAATGTTATTTAATACTGTTTATTATAAACAGAGCATTTGTTTAAATACTTGTATCTATAAAAAGAACATAAAAAACAAGTCTTTAATAAATAAATTGTCGGACTTTGTCCATTTTTTTAATATATATCAGGCACATAATACATCATCTCAAATATAAAATTGTTTATATATATATATATATATATATTTTGAAACAGTATAAAACGTATTAAAGGCAAAAAATTGAACTTGTGTGCTTTTTATTTTTTTCGTATAATTTTTATAATTATTTTTTTTCTTCCTGTCCATATATTCATGTCATTATATGAATTGGCTGTTTTTTTTCTTCACTAATTTTTTAAATCCCATATTAACAGTTCTATGAAGATAATTAAACTGGTCGACTGGTGTGTGTTTTTTGTTTTAAATCTATTATTATTTATAATATAAAATTTCTTAAATATATATATATATATATATATATATATATATATATATATATATATGTGTGTGTTTGTGTGTTTCTATATTTCTGAGATGATGTATTATGTACACTATTTAAATATTCGGAATATTGTTTCATAAATGTGGCCATATTTATTACAACGTTTCAAAATTAATGTTCGCTCCGGCCTTCTTCAGATGGTTTGAATGTCGAACTAAAAAATTTTATTTTGCTCACTGGGGTAAAATGTTCTAAATTTCCACGTTCAACATGTTTAATATGAAATTGTGTAAAAAAAATATTTTTAAAGATGACTCAAGGACACATGGCACAGTGGATAAAGGTGTTTTTAGATCCAGTGACAGTGTGAGTTCAATACCCGGTTAAGGCAGTGGATAACTTGGAGAGGGGAATTAAAAGGAATTAAACATGACATGTAGAACTAGAACAGTCTACCCCAGTGAGCAAAATAAAATGTTCATTCCAAATTTTATTTTTTTTATAAAAATTGTAATAAATATGGCGACAAAGATGAGGACAATAGTCCGAATAATGTAAATATAATAGTATATATATATATATATATAAATATATATATATATAATTTGTAAATAAAAAATTAATTTTGAAGTATGCTATAAAATACTATTCTAATATAAATTCTGTTTCCAATTTTATTTTCGTTTTCTTATTATTCATGATTTTGATAATAAAATAAAATTTTAAATAAAAAATTTATATTTTTATGATTTTATAGCATACTTATGTTATAATTTTTTATAATAAATATTTAATATATTCTGCTCTAAATTGAGCACTCTTTTTAAGAATAGTAATTGTTGGTTATTGAATTCATTCCGTATACACCAATTATATACTTATTCATATGTTGAAACTTGACTAATGCATGGAATAATAATGCAACACAAAATGTACTTAGAACAAAATGTATTGAAACAAGAAAGTGTACACAATATTTACATATAGTCTTTTGTATATTCCTGGTAAGACCGTTCCCGGAGAATGTGTTGACTGAGTCGCAGTCAGGCAGAGTCTCTGGTTGAATCTTGATTCCTCCTCTCTTCCCGGTACCAACCATATTTATATGGTCGGTACTCCACTATGCAAATTAGGTGGATCCTACCACAACAGTATATATATATATATATATATATATATATATATATATATATATCTATATATATATATGTGTGTGTGTGTGTGTGTGTGTGTGTGTGTGTGTGTGTGAGTGAAAAATACATGAATTGAACATGAAATTACGGGTCCTATTAAAACGGTGTATCGATATTATATAAACCAGTGTTCCATTTTCGACCTGACCTGTCTCTTGTAAAAGAAAGAAGATAGCAGGAGAAATGAGGTACTTACTGGTGATAAGAATCGACCAATTTTCCCAAGCACCTTTACCGATGGAAACCCGAAGAGAAAATAATGACATAATTAAGATATTGGCATTCTAGACTACACTGAACAGAAAGTTCGGAAGGAAACCAACCTATCGATATAGGAACCAAATATGGTTGTCACTCTGACAACCATATTTGCGAAATCGGTTTTCCTGAAAAATTGTTTTTGAAAACATATTTAACATTTATATCAACCAAAAACAGTATGAAAAATATTTCCTTATAAGGAAACAGCTAATATTACCATTGCTATTATCACTCACGTCTTGAATGGAATCACGGTTTCAGGCCGTTGTTATATTGTCTTGGCTGAAAATTCGGTAGTTAGAGAGTGGATTAACGGAAGAGGGGAGGAGGTAGGAAAAACAAAGAGATGTTTGAATACTCAAACAGCGAACGGAAAAAAAAACAACTACTACTAAAATCCTATTCTAATGTAGGTACTTGCCCTATTTTTAAGTAGAAGCATTCACTGTCGTAGGGAAGAGCAAGAAATACGCTTAGTCCAATTATACAACACATGCACAAGAAAATACCGTTCCGAGACAATTCTGTGATTTCCCTAATATCATGGAAATAAATTTTGCAATGAATCTATTCGATACCACTTTATATACCCTATACCTGACTATTACATGTCAAATTGCAACGCACATGAAAACATTGTTTTCAGCTGTCTTGCCTTTCTGTCAATATAGGCAAAGAAACTTAAGCTAAATCCCATGATTTAGCATAACGACTTTGTTATGCCCATATTAGGAAGTCTTGATTTATGGCAATCGGCGAAGAAGCCAGCGTTCCAAAGCCGGTGCCAATACGAAGTAGAGCATAGCATTGGTCGGCCTAAAGAGAAAATCTGACTGTCGCCTTAGAGCGTTTCGAAATTTATGGTCAGGTATTTATTCGATAGGGGTTTGCTATTACGAGGAGAAATCTAGGCTGCAGGTGGAGGGGACATGATGGGGAGGACGAAGGGGATCTTTACGTGTACGGGAACACAGGATGAGAGGAGGTAAAGAAGAAGGAGGGAAGAGATAATTCAGACAGGAAGAATAAGGCAGGGAAGGAAAAGTGGGGACGATATCGTTAGGGGGGGCACTAACAATCACTGGTAGACTGATCGTAAATGCGGAGAAGGTACAGGAAGAGACATTACAGAAAGAGGAAAGGTATGAAAAAATATACACTGCCTAGCAGATTCTCCTCCTCCTCCTCCTTTTTTTTTCTTTTTGTTTTTAATAAACGGTGTCTTTTCAGGACTTGGGCGATCATGGCTCTCCACAACACTCTTTACCTTGTAGCTCTTGTAGCGTTTCTCCTTTTACCAAGCTATCTGCACACCGTCCCTATCAACGTTCCGCCATCGATTCCCACATCTGGCCCTATCTTTCTTGCCGTAGACATGCCCTGTGTGAGTTAATTTCTCCAAGCCCATCTTCCTCATTACGCGTCAAAGAAATTTCAACTCTTTTTCTGCGTCTGAGTATAAATGTTCTTTTTGCAGCTATTTATTTCAAGATTTCATCGTTGTTTACGTCCACGAAATTCTCAGTATCCTTCTGTAGGACCAAATTTCTGTTATCTTTAGTTTTCTTTTCAATTGTGGGGACATTGTACAGCGTTTACTGCTATACTATTGCATAGTATTTCAGCACTTTTTTCTTCGTTTCTCACTAAATAATCGCTAGTAATTTTTCCTAATTAAAAAAGTACACATTTTACCGGATACTCGTAGTTTAGTAGACGCACCGTTTATTTATAAAACACTCAAATACGATTATCCGCTAAAAAAATAACGTTTAAGTAATAAAAGTCTGACGGATTAATAAATTAAAGAATTCATTTATTTCTTTCGGGATATCTAAACGGTTTTTCAATAACTTCGAGTGATTTTAAATGAATTAAGTTTAAACGTCTAGTGATTTTTGTTCTTTTTCTTTCGGATTTAACAACTTAAGTTTTTGGCAGTTTCAACCATGGAAGGGTTAACAATCAAACAACGTGTTAAAGTTTCAAGAGTGCATTTGGAAAAATTGTTCGTAACTTCAAACAAACTGGGTCGGTGGCAGATGTGAAAACACCATTGCTTGCTCGCTTTCGCCGTTCAGCTGAAAACATTGCTGCAGTGCACGAGAATGTGGCCGCAAAATCAAGACACCTCTATTCGTCATCGCGCGCAGGAATTGAACCTTTTCACAATAACGTTACATCGTTTCCAATTGCACTCTCGAACGCAAAATGCATTTCTATTTGAACGTCCATTTTCGTAATAGGCTTCGATAACTTTAACACGTTGTTTGATTGTTAATATTGCCATGGTTGAAATTGTCAAAGACTTAAGTTATTAAATCGGAAAGAAAAAGGAAAAAAAATCATTAGACGCTTAAACTTAATTCACATTTAAAATCGATTCAAGTTACTGGAACATCCTTCATATCGGCACGAATAAAAATAAAAATGAATATACAAGGATAATAATTGATAGTCGAGTGATTTCACGTTGCCTTCTTTACTCGTTAATAAATCATTGACTTAACAAAAGTTCTCCCTCCCTTTGAGAGATCTTATTTTTGATCCTACAGAGTTGCTAACGACCCTTCTCGTCAGAAGTGTCAAAATTGCAGCAGATGTCCAAATCGACCTCCAGTCTGTTGTTGAATGGGGCAAAAGATGGTTTGTTAATTTTAACGCCTCCAAAACTAAATTTCTCTTCATTAAACATCTGAAAAAACCCTATCTACCTTCCATAAGCATGGCTGATGCTAACCTCCAGGAAAGTCTCTAGTTGCGCCTTCTCTGGCTAACATTTCCAGTTGACATGACATGGACATACTTTATTGAATCCATTTCGAGGACATCTTTTAAGTAAGTTGGTTCACCATTCTTCTCTCAGAAATCTATCTTAAATATCTATAAGTCTACCATTCATCAATACTTAGAATATTCCCGCTAAATATGGTCCGGTGCTCCTGCTATTCATCTAGCTCTCCTTGATAAGATCCAAAGAAGAATCAGCAATATTATTGGTCCTGATCCGGCGGCTCGGCTTCAGTCACATTCCCACCGCCGTAAGGTTGCTTCTCTCTGCCTTTTCTATAAATACATTCATGGTAATTGTTCGTATGTGCTGTTCGCTTATTTCTCCACCCCCCAGACTATCTTTAGTTTAATTTCCCTTCCCTACCCTTTTAAGTGGCCAGAGATGTCATTTTTCTGGTGGATGCGGGGCGCCTTTTGATTTTTTCATATTTGTTGTTGTGTTTGAATGAGTGTGATTCAGTGAATGATTGGACGAATGATTGTTGTATGTTATTAAAGTCCCGCATTGATTTCGTCCAGTTAATTGATGTTTATGTCACAATTAAGTATTGTGGAAGGGTTTTTGTTCATAATTGTAAATACACATTTGGGTTTAGTTTTTAAATTTTTGTCATATTCCCCTCCTTCACAGACATATGGGGACTAGTTAAGACATTCTTAGAGACATTGTGGTATTATGGTGAATGTATTAAGAATGCGTTCTTTTGATGTTAAAAATATTGTGGTATGTTTTGGTCAGTGTTTGTGGCTAGCTATGTTTAAAGTTAAGAAAACCGCCCCTTTTTTCGCACTCCACATTTCTGGCCTTGTGTCACATTTTTCGCATTTGAAGCTTTTCTATAAATACTTTCGTGGTAATTGTTCGCATTTCTGTCTTACTTACATTTGTTATCTATGACCAGTAATATATTCAGTACACGTGCACTAAGAAATACAATTTTTCCCCCCAATTTTTTTTTTTTCGTATCGAATCGTGAAATGAAAGTAATCCTCATAGGGCACTCCTTGGTTGTACTTTGTTTTTGATTTTTATTAATGGCATCAGCTCTAAACGTGTTTTATACTCTAATGACACACCCATTTAATCTTATCTCGATAGTAAGTCTAAGGTTTGATAAAGTCAAAATGGCAGCTGAGAGCCACAACGAAATGAGCAATGGTTATCCCCAACTGAAAAAGGGGAACCCATCCCCAAAGCAGGACTACGCCCGAAGAATTTATGCTCTGTGTCTGGAGGCATATGGATGGTGTCGTCTATTATTAAATGCTAAAGTAAACCAAAACAGTTAATGGAGAGAAGCATTGCGCAAACTCCCATCATCGATTAACCATCCCAGCATTAAATATAGACGTTTCGCCTCATCCTCCTTACGCTCTTGACCATGCTCCATCTGACTATCATTTTTTTTTTCATTTCAAGAGGGTAGCTACGTTTCGGTTGAGGAGAAAATAAATATAGTGGGAAATAATTCAGGACGCGGGAACGATTTTGAACTTTTGTAATGTCTTGAGAGTGAAGACAATGAAGCCTAAATCGAGATATAGCAGCAATACTGCATTTTAGCATGAAGTATATATATATCTATGTCTGTTTTGGTTAAACCATATGGTAGAACATAAATAGAGAGAAATGACAATTGAGATGGTCCTTGCGCGGTAATTTACCAAGTGTGCTATATTCGAGCGCGTGGGATTATATGTCGCCTTCGACAACACCTCATATATTTCCTGACCATATTAAAGTTTTGAATTTTACCAAGCTTGAATAGATCAACATTTATAGCCAATATATATATATATATATATATATATATATATATATATATATATATATATATATATATATATATATACAGCCCAATGAATTGAATTATGACTAAACCAGGAAAGGTAAACGTGTTTAAAAGTATTTGACGCTATAGTAAATTTTTGAAATATTTACGAGAAAGTCATAGAAATAACATAAGCGAAATGAAATACGCTTACATTCGCATATATATATATATATATATATATATATATATATATATATGAAAATATGTGAAAATATATAGAAAATAGGAAGGAACTGGTTAGGTAAATAATCCAAAGTTCCTTAGTATTTTTAGTTATTATTTTTAAAAATAGTGCTCGATACAAAAGTAGAGCATAAATATAATTATTTATTTAAAAATATGATTCCAACTTCGCGACATAAGAGGTCTCATGTTTCAAAAAAAAGAGCCAATTCAATTCAATATATATATATATATATATATATATATATATATATATATATATATATATATATATATATATGTCGCAGGCTTTGAATTCAGAGTTGTTCTATCCAATTTATAGAACCCAGTCTGCCCTGCTGTTTACTCATAGCTGGAGGGAGAAGAAAAGGATCCATACCTTTCCCAAGTGTATAAGTGAATGTAATGGATTCGATTGAATTATCTCGGCTACCCTGAGCTGATATTCATTATATCAACGTGTGTCCACACACACACACACACACACACACACACACACACACACACACATTTTTACACACACACACACACACATACACATATATATATATATATATATATATATATATATATATATATATATATATATATATATATATATATATATATATAGAGAGAGAGAGAGAGAGAGAGAGCTATTGAACCAAATATATTTATATGTATATATATATATATATATATATATATGTGTATGTGTATGTGTATATTTGTTGGATATATATATATATGTATAAATGATATATATGTATGTGAATATATATACACGCCTATGTGTATATATATACGTGTTTATATTATATATAGAACAGTGTATATTCGCATGTGTTTTTAAACATAAAAATATAGGTCCTTGCTAATTAGATTATATTTATATTTATTCTTTATATGTTTATATTTCATTTGTAACCTGTAGTCGATATTAAATTTGTCAAATTTTCCTAATTATACACAGCGGCCCTTTTCAGTAAATGTCCTTCAGTTTTAGTTTCCCCGTCCCATCTCTCTATTTAAATCCCCTTTTTTCTTTTCTTTTCCTCTCCCTCCCTCTTATTCTGATCTTTAACATTAGATCGTCTATTGTGTGTGTATGTCACCAAAATGTATCTTTAATGTATTAGACATCCGACAACATTCATATTATTTCCCCTTCCCTCTTATATTTAAAAAATTCTCTGTTAAGGTTTAATCTCCCACCTTCTCTCGTCTGTTACCCCCCCTCTTTAAAAAGAAATTACTATATCCCACATATTTCATAAAAAACATAATCTCTCTAAATTCTATTTTTTTTCCGAGTTGTTTTTTTGTTTTTTTTTGAATTTGTAGGTCTGATGAATTGGATCGTATTTACGATTCCTATGGAATAAATTATGAAAATGGAATATTAGTGTTTAAGCCTTTTTTATATATATATATATATATATATATATATATATATTTTAAACACACTGGTTGTAAATTAATATTCTTTTTTTTTTTTTATTATTATTTCATTTAGATTCCTCATATTTAAATTTCGACCAAAATAGCCATCATCAAAATTTGGAGAAATATTTCTGCTTTAAAATAGCAGTAAATTTATAGAAATATATATATATATATATATATATATATATATATATATATATATATATATATATTTCTGTTAATGTGTAAATGTGTGTGTGTGCGTATATATATATATATATATTAATAATTATAGAGAAGAAAATTATTTAAAAGAATGAAAGATATCTAACTTTTGATGCATGTATATTAAGCAGTAGATACTAAATATATTTCAGTAAGACATGGTAGCTTAATTTGCACTTAAAATTTAAAAACCTACGTCTTCAAGCGACAGATCTGTTTTCAAGACGGTAAAGGGTCGAGCGAGCCATTGAGGAAACACTTAGTTTGTCTCCTATTTTAATATAAATAAAATTGTCAGATTATATATTTGAAATTTTTAAAAAAAGAGATTCGACATAAATTAGAGCCAATTTATACACATGAAGTCACCTTTACATTTCTAAACGCAATTCCATATACATACATTTTTATATATATATATATATATATATATATATATATATATATATATATATATATAAATGTGTATATGTGTGTGTTGTGTGTGTGTGTGTGTTTTGTGTTTTTTAGAGGGAGAAATGAACAGGTAACGTTTATTTGGTAAAATACGTTCCTATATCAGGCGAAGAATATTTGAACGAATATGTTTTTAAAAATTTGAATAATGATCGATTTATAGTAGAATGCATACAAAAATAACTTCAAATATAAATATTTTGTGTTATATTCGGAAAAAATATTTTATTACATGATTTTCTCAAGATTGATGGTGTCATTTAATTTTTCCGTTCTTTTTTTTTTCTCAATGTATTAGGCTATTTTTTATAAAATTCTTTATCTATGTTTATGTGTCCATTATCTCTCTCTCTCTAAATAATATATATATATATATATATATATATATATATATATATATATATATATATATATAAAACAAGACGAAACATGTAAAAACTGGGATGACCCATGCCCTTTATGCCTCCATGAAAAATACACATTATTAAAATTCTAAATAATAAAAATCTATTAAACAATAGACATGAGTTAACGGTTTTTTTTTAACATCATCAAAAATTTGCATTGAATAATTAGCATAAAAAAAAAAAAAAACAAAAAATAAAATAATTTTTAAATTCCATAGTCTAAATAAATAGTTTAAATGCCCTACAAAAAAAGATAAATAAATTTTTTATGAAGTCGTCAAAAAAAAATGTTAGAATTTTTACGACAGTTTTTATATACACAAAACCCTTTTTTCAAAAAAAAAAAATAAAAAAAAAAATAAATCCATAGACACTTAACCAGACTAGACGATGTCATCTTCCGCTTTAAATTTAGACACCCCAACCTTACCCTGACTTGACGTCTTTGAATGTAACTGAGATATTGATACAAATTATTAACACCTTACGCCCCTTTTTCTTTAAACAATTGCTCTAGCCGTTACCATAGAAATTTTGATTTCAATAATGAATATACTTATAAAACCCGAAAACTTCAGAAATAAGTTATTCCCAAAAGATTTCGCTTGAAGATGGAACAGAGCTTAGTACTTTAATTCAATTCAATTCAAATAATTATATTGAAGTTTTCGGCAATTGTTTTGAAACATGAGAACTCTTATGTAGCGTGTTGAATCATATTTTTTAAATTATATATATATATGATAAATATAGTCTTTTTTTATCATGTGCTATATTATGAGATATAAAAAAAATTTATCAGAGATGGGGCGGCTGAAAATATAGATTTAAAATAAAAAGTTCATTTCAATAAATATATTTTTATGTTTTATTTGAACACACATTACCCACTATAAAAATACCACGATGAGGATTATCGAAATATCTCCCACCTGATAAAGGTTAAAAAATTTAACGTTGAAAATTTGATGTAGAGTTTTGTAGTGGTTATGTGCCTGTTCTAATGTAACACTGCATAGTAAACAAATATTTATTGCTCGAGTTTTTTTATTGAGTCCTGTTTATATTCATGTTTTGATCAGATTATTTTTATATATATATATATATATATATATATATATATATATATATATATATATATATATATATATATAATGAAATCAAAAATTAGAGGCAAATTATCTGTTTTCAAAGAAAGATGCAATAAACGAAAAATATTTAAATAGTCCCCCATTTAAATTTATGTGGCACAAGTCCGAGTTTAAAAAGGTTCTCTTTAGCTTATATGAACGGGCCAAAAAATGATCCCTTTAGAAGCCGCATAAAATTTGGATTATATATTGTATAAATTTCCCGGACGAAAATTTGTCATTTAAAAGCAAATCAGATTATATATAATTTGAAATTTGCCAAATTGAGAGTTTCATGAAGTCATTTTAAAGGGAGTCAGACAGACAAAAATTCGACTGCCTCAACGCAAGTGAAAATAAATTGACCTAAATTTTCCTAATAAATAAATAAACAAACAGATCCTTGAAACTAAACCGTCAGAAAAAAAAAATAAAGATAATCAATCCAAATAAATACATGAAGTAATTTACAATTTAAAAAATTGTTCCCGCCAAAAATAATAGTTAGAATAAACTAGATAATCAACCGCCAAATTGAATAAATAGCTTTAATATCTTGCCAAACCAAAACAAAACTATTAAATAATTTATATAAAAATGTAAATTTTTACTAATAATAGTAAAAAAATTTTTGATTCAAATAAAATATATAAATATATAAATAAGAAAAAAAAAAAAAAAAAAAAATAAAAAATAAAACAAGCAAAATAATTTAACCAAAATAAATAAATAAACAAATAAACGAGTTCCGGTAAAAAACAAAAACAAAAAAAAAAAATCCGTCAAAATAGGCTACCACAATGGACCGCTTTCAGAGATATATGTTTCAAAATGGATTCGAGTGAATGAAACCCGCCGGACCATCCGTCTTTGAATATCGTGATTATTTACATAATATCATAAACAAATTTTTATCAAATTACAATGAAACCGTATCAATAAGAACATTCACTAACAGCAAGAGCTAAAATGGAGAGCTCATATCCCTCGGAGAGAAAATAATAACATAATCAAGATACCTAAATGCCACATCCATCTAATCTATTCATTTCTATCCCAACTATTAATTTCTGTCTAATTTCTATGAATCTAAAATTTCCGATCTTCTATTTAATTCCAACTATTCTATCTTAAATATATATATATATATATATATATATATATATATATATATATATATTATTTAAAGACACACACACACATATATATATTTTATGCTATTCATTTCTAATTCATGATATATATTTTTCATGTCAATTCCTTTACATTTATCTATCTATCTATCTATCTATCTATCTATCTATCTATTATCTATTTATGTCATCTCTTCCGTATCAGTCATATCATTCCGCATGTTTATCTATCATCTATCTATCATCTTTATCTATTCATCTATCTATCTATGTCATTCTGTTCGGTATCAATCACATTTTCAAATCTATCATTCTATCATCTTTCTATCTATTCATCTATCTATCTATCTATCTATCCGTCTATCTATTGCATTCATCTATGTCATCTCTTCCGTATCAGTCACATCTTATCTATCTATCTATCTATCTATCTATCTATCTATCTATCTATGTCATTCTGTTCATATATCAATCACATTTTGTATCTATCTATCTATCTATCTATATCTATCTATCTATTTTTACTTCAATATATCATCTGTTAGTCTATTTCATCTATCTATCATATAATAGCGAATGTTTACTTATAAGGAGATCTATCTATCATTATATTATCTATCACCATTACTATCTGTCTGTCTATGTCCCTTTATTTTTCTTTCATATCTATCTATCTATCTATTCTATCTATCTATTATCTATCTATCTATCTATCTATCTATCTATCTATCTATCTATCTATCATCTCCTTCAATATCTATCTATCTATCTATCTATCTATCTATCTATCTATCTATCTATGTCATTCTGTTATCTCAATCATCTTTTCTATCCATATCTATATCTATTCATCTATCTATCTATCTATCTATCTATCTATCTATCTATGTCAGTCTCTTCCGTATCAGTCACATTCCGTATCTATCTATCTATCTATCTATCTATCTATCTATCTATCTATGTCATTCTGTTCGGTATCAATCACATTTTGTAATCTATCTATCTATCTATCTATCTATCTATCTATCTATCTATCTATCCTCTTCAATATATCAATATCAGTCTATTTAAGCCCATATAATAGCGAATGTTTACTTATAAGGAGACAGCTAATATTACTATTACTATCACCATTACTATCTGTCTGTCTACCTCCCTTATTTTTCTTTCATTCTCTTCTATCTATCTATCTATCTATCTATCTATCTATCTATCTATCTATCTATCTATCTATCCATCTCATTCCCTTCAATATCTATCTATCTATCTATCTATCTATTATCTATCTATCTATCTATGCTATGTTATGCTATTCTATTCATTTGTATCGCACATTATTAATTTCTGTCTAATTTCTATCTTTTTTTCTATTCGTATCTCTATTTAATTCCTTTTCACAAGAATCTTCATATATATATATATATATATATATATATATATATATATATATATATATATATATATATATATATATATATATTAACCTATCTTTAAAACAAATATCTGGTTCACTGTTTAAATTATGTGTGGACAATTTTCCTTCGGGTAATGTTTAGTGATCAGTTGTATCAGGTTATAACAGCTTCAATTTTTTTTTTTTGAAAATTAATCTCACACAAAAAGAAATTTTTTAATTTAAATTTGGTTCTTCGAAGAGGCTGATCAGTTTGTTTGTGGTCAACGTTTCATGTCAGGAATGAAAGCCCCAAAATAGACTTAGTTTTTTTTTCTTGGTATGTTTCCAGTGAATAAATCCGATGAAAAGAAGCAACTATATTAAGGGTAAAAATTTATTCCCAGAAATTGCTTTTTTCCAAACTCACAAATATTTTTTTATTGTCAGGATATTAACAATAAAATAGAAATTACAGTCTTACATCAAACAGTTGCAAACGGTAATTGTTATTAAGAAAGTTATTTATGCATGAAGGAAACGTTGTAGAACCCTCATTTTATGATGATGGACATTTTATATGTGATTTAAAACTTTGGAATGGACGAAGAAAGGTTTAACCATGTTTTTGCAAAGCCAAATTATATATCTATATATATACATATATATATATAATTACCTTGTTCGCTACTTGTTGTTTTGCATACGGCAAGATGATCAGGTTTCAAAACCAAATTGCTTTTTTTAAATACTGTATTTATTCGAATATATATTCACTGTAAATATAGAAGCTGTCATAAAAATTATTTTCAAGTGTCACACATTTCGTAGTCTCGCATATTTCTTGTTAAAGATATGTGGATAAAAATGGATTCAAGTGAATGAAGCCTGTAGGACCATCCGTCTTCGAATATCGTGCATTGGCGCTACACAATCATAAACAAAGCACTGTAACAAATGATAGAAACCGTATGATTTAAGAACATTCACCAACAGCAACAGCTAAAATGGAGAGCTCATATTCCTCGGAGAGAAAATAATGATATAATCAAGATACTTACATGCCGCACCAGTTCAAACAAAAGGCATTACTAGTAAGAGCGATAACATTTAGTGGAATGAGAAATAGTTTTAATAGAAAGATTTCAATGATGGCACCAACTCTGTATCCATCTTAATAAAATGCAGTATGTGTAAATATCCATAGGGATAAATTTTTCGCAAATTTAGTATAAGGCAAAAATCAGCTTAGGTTGTTTCATTTACACAAAAAAATGGAAACGAAGCCAAAACATCAACCAAAAAAAAAAAGAGCCATGTTTTTTTTGATAGCCTGGTGGGACCAAGACTTCCATGTCTGACGCCAAGCAGTTCAGAAATATTTAAACTATCAGTTTTCTACAATCGCTTCCTAAAATCCAATTTTTTAAATACTATATTCGAAAATATATATTCATTGTAATTATAGAAGCTGTCATAAAAATTATTTCAAAGTGTTTGCACATTTCGTAGTCTCGTATATTTCTTATTAAAGTTTTCCAAAACAGAAACTATGATTCAAAAATTGAATGAAAGCAGTGATGGCAGCTACTCTGAATCTATCGTAATAAATGTAGTATGTCGCATTAGTAAGTACTAAACACTCCATATGGATCAATTATAGAAAATTTAATGAAAAGGTAAAAGGCAGCTTTGGTAGTTTTATTACAGCAAACTGCTACGAAACCAAAACATCTACCAGAAAAATCGTGTCATGTTCTTAAATAGCCTGGTGGGATAAAGAATTCCATACCGATGTTATGCCAGACGCCAAACCATTTCAGAAAGATCTGGACTATCATCTGTATACAACCGATTCCTAAAATCTTTTGTTTAATTGAAAAAAAAAAGAAGGTTTTCAAAGAGTTACGCCTGACGGTCTTGGAAAAGATAATTCCTTCTTTGAACAATGTGGATTCTCGCCACAGATTCAGGAACAAAGATCTGTATCAAATATCAGAGACCTCATCGCTTGGACTACCAACAGCAGCAGCAAATTGAACTGGATATCATATATGACTCGAAGAGAAAATAATGACACAGTCAAGATGCTGACCTACCACAACAGTTAAAAAGAAAGTTAGAAAAGAAAACCCCATTAATACTGGAATGAGAGATAACAATGGAACGACAAATGGTTTTAAGAGAAAGATTTCATAAATTTCAACCGACATTAGACCTGGTTGTTCGGTCAATGACTACGAAATGTTTGCTTAATAGGAAAAGGCTAATATTATCTTTTGCTTTTGATGGCAAGGCAATAAAGCCACTAAGACACAGCATGTACTGAAATAAGGTAATATATGCCTCCTATTTTAATACTTTGTCAGTATTCAAATAGATGACAACACAAATGTTTCTTGAATGTCTCGCTCGACCCTTTAGCGACAGATTTGTCATTTAGAGACGTCGTTTTTTTAACTTTTAAGCGCAAATTAAGCTACCATGTCTTCAGTTAAGCTATGTGACATGTGTTATACACGCTTAGGCGATCATGTATCTTACGATACATGACTAATAAGGCAGATTTTTTCCCGCAGTAGGTTGTCATTTCTTTCTCAGTTAGACAAGTTGCCATTTTCTTTCTACGGTAGACCAGTAGCCATCCAAGGCTAGTGAACCCGATCTGTCCTGATATTTAACCATAGCTGGTGGGAGAAGACGAGGATAAATAACTTTCCCAAGGGTATTAAGCATGTAAGTAGATTCGACTGGAATTCGAACTCGGCTCTCCGATTCCTCAATCAGTTCCTCCTAGTCAGTGATGTGCCATGCTTGATACACGCTTAGGCGATCATATATCTTTCGATACATGAATGACTGAGGAGGCCGATTTTTCCCGCAGCAGGTTGCCATTTCTTTCTACGGTAGACCAGTTGCCATCCAAGGCTATAGAACCCGGTCTGTCCTGATATTTACCCATAGCTTTGCGAGGGGAGAAGGAGAGGATTCATACCTTTCCCAAGGGAATTAGCACCTAAGTGAAGGTAATGGATTAGACTGGAATTCGAACTCGGCTCTCCGATTCCTCAATCAGTTCCTCCTAGTCAGTGATGTGCCATGCGTGATACACGCTTAGGCGATCCTATATCTTTCGATACATGACTGACGAGGCAGATTTTTTCCCGCGGTAAGTTGCCATTTCTTTCTACGGTAGACCAGTTGCCATCCAAGGCTATAGAAATCGGTATGTCCTGGTATTTACCCATAGCTGGGGGGGGAGGACGAGGATAAATACTTTTCCTAAAGGTATTAACACGTAAGTGAACGTAATGGATTCGAATGGAATTCGAACTCGGTTCTCCGATATCTCAATCCAAGCCACTATCCACTACTCCTTCCATGCCTTACTGAAATATATTTAGTATATGCAGCTTATTATCCAAACATCAAATAAGCATTATAAGAATCTTACTATTTAGTGTTTGAAAATTAAGTTTTTTTCTTTCTGGTTTCAAAATTATATTTACATAACCAGGGCTTGTAAGTGAAACTGGGTAGACAAAACCCTTGGGGGCCGTCAACAGCTGTGCTAGCACAAAGTCACAAGTCATCGTGGCCGAGGGCTTTAGCGTGCTGGCCTTGTTCAAATTGTTGATCCCGCTAGATCACACGCTCTTTCCTAGAAGAAGTCTGATCAGCATAGTTGCAGTATAAACCACAAGTTGGCTCTGTGGGTGTCGAATAAAACATAAATGCGCCTGAGCAAACGTCGGCAATAGGGATTGCAGACGGATATCCGCGAATACGCTGTGCCCGCTATACTATAATATACGCAATTTCAATTCAATGACAGACTTAAAATGTAGAAAATTAAAAGAAAAAAATTAATTAATTTAATTCATTCTTAGTGTTCAATCGAATCTTATAACCATTTCATTTTTTTAGGGTTTGAAAATAAATTATTTTTTTTCTGGTCTCAAAATTGTATTGACCTACCCAAAGATTGTCAAGAATGTGTGGAATGGGGAAAGTATTATTCCATTGTTTTCTTTCAAAAACAGTCAAATCCTCTGTGTATATTCTTGTATGTATGTTAAATTTGCCAAGCCTTCTTTTCTTATTATTAATGCCAGGATTTTTTTTAGTTTTCTCCTTCTGATATTAAGTATAAGTGTCCTCAATTTCTTCTGTTTATTTTAGTCACCGGATGTATTTCCTGTTTATCCTATCAACAGTTTCGATTTCCGCTCGCACACTGGTGCAGTGGATGTAAGGCCAAAGGTTTTTCCTCAACCGATATCCAACAAGAGTAAAAGAAAGTGATAAACAGTTACTGAGCTGAAAGAAAATAAAAGGACAGAATGCAATGAGACAGAAGATGACGATTTTGTCGGCATTAAATAACCCATTGAGGTTGATATGCCGTAAAAGAAAATAAACCAAATCAAAGAATACATATTCTATTCATACGAATCTATCCTAAAAAATTTTGTCGGCATTAAATAATCCATAGATGTTGATATGGCGTAAACCAAACCAAACCAAACCAACCTAAATGAAAGAATACATATTCTATTCATACGAATCAATCGTAAAAATTGAGGTTGATATGCCGTAAAACAAAATAAACCAAACCAATCTAAACCAAAGAATACATATTCTATTCATACGAATCTATCCTAAAAAAGTTGTCGGCATTAAATAACCCATTGTGGTTGATATGCCGTAAAACAAAATAAACCAAACCAATCTAAACCAAAGAATACATATTCTATTCATACGAATCTATCCTAAAAATGTTGTCGGCATTAAATAGCCCATTGTGTTTGATATGCCGTAAAACAAAATAAACCAAACCAATCTAAACCAAAGAATACATATTCTATTCATAAGAATCTATCCTAAAAATTTTGTCGGCATTAAATAACCCATAGAGGTTGATATGCAGTAAAACAAACCAAACCAAAATATTCTTGTAAAAGACTCCCGAGAGGATGCCTTCCTAATTACCACAATATTAACTTAGAGTTAAATGCTACCTTAACCTGTATATCCTCTTACACTACACTTCTTACATCCACTTGTCACATGCATCAAACTAAATCAGCAGTCGTCTACATTGAGTGGCTCACGGACTGTGAAATTTGTGAACAATTATTAAAAACACAAAAGTTTCTATTGAGAAAAATCTTTTTTTTTCACAGTGAAACAACGTTCCGAGCTGCATTTCAGGCAATTTTCTATCGATGTAGATGTTAAAGAAAGGAACAGAGTACTTGTAAAGTTGAGTATCATTGCTTGTTAGAATAGAAATTCTCCAAATTAAAATTGTTCTTGAAATCTTATTACATCATCTCTTCGATGGCCTTATTCGAGAGTCATATACTTTTTAAAATCCTCAACAGAATTATTTTTAACTAAAAAACAAACAAAGAAAAAGAAAACAGTACGTATTTGCCTTCTCTGATGTCAGGTTACCCCTTCTACAAATTGAATTGGCAATGACGAAAGAGTTGGAAAATCGGATTGCTGACATTGTTTTCTCTAAGTAAGTAGACCCTTTTTCGCCCATGGGTGTAGTACGAATCAAAGAATAATTAAAGACTTGTGACTGGCCATCAGTTAATTAAATCTTTAGAAACCTTATACCGCTGAAACTAGGAAACGTATAAAGGCATCGGAAAAAATACACGGGGAAACAAAAGAAATATTTTGTAAGTGCTACAAAGAGATCTTAGATAACAAAAAAAAAAAGAAAAAAGAAAATGGTGGATATTTTTAGAGCCCACAATGAAGAAAGAATTCTAGGAGAATAAGTAATGGCATCTCATGAAAATGGACAAAATTTTTCATAGAGAGCTGAGAATATTCTGCACACTGAATTTGGCAAGACGAAGGTTTATTCTTGGTGGGTGTCACGTCTTTCGACACTTGAGCAAAAGTTGACCTGGGGTTGGGGGTGGGGGTAGCAGCTATTAGGACCCCAGCTATGGGCAGATAGTTTACCCAAATATAGATAGATAGATAGTGAAGATAGATAGATAGATAGATAGATAGATAGATAGTGAAGAGAATTAGAAAATATAGATAGATAGATAGATAGATAGATAGATAGATATTGAATCGACTGAGATAGATAGATAGATAGATAGATATTGAATCGTCTGAGATAGATAGATAGATAGATAGATAGATAGATAGATAGTGTTATATACCGTACCTATGAACACTAATGGGTATATCCAAATCCTCATAAATGCGTTGGGCACTATTGTAAGTTGAGGTTAATATGTTGTATAAGTAGTCAACCTAGAGGTTGACTACTTATACAACATATTAACATATTAATTAGCAGTGGTTTACGTACTTCACGCCGCTGGCGAGTATTGTATTTTGTCGATGTTATAAAGATTACCATTTCATTTCC
>CAHIKZ030001306.1:592500-631349 GCA_903632075.3 Acanthosepion pharaonis | reverse complement strand
ATATATACAAAATACAAATATAAAAATATACATATAATATAAAACATACATAAAAATATACACACACATAATAAAACATACAACAAAATATATAAAAACACACAACATATTTATACACACACAACAATATATATATATTTTTTTAATTTTTACATATATAAAACATATATAAAACAAAAACACATTACACACATATATAGTGGTGGTTAAAAGTGTGGGTCGCCAAAGGTGTTTTCACGTTGTGTGGGGTTTTGGGTTGGGGCGAAAAAAAATGTTTGTTTCCGTTTTTTGGGGGAAAAAATTTTTGTTTTGCCATTGTTTTTTCTGGTTTGTTCGCAGGGTTTCAGTTGGGTTGTCACGTTTTTTTTCAGGGTTTGGGAAATTCCCATTTATTATTTACAAAACTTTATATATATATAAAAAATATATATTATAAACATATATAAACAAAACACATATATATATATACACATATATAAAATAACAAAAACATATTTTAAAAAATATAAAATATATATATATATATATATACACATATATATATATATACACAAAAACACACACACATATATAAAAATATAAACACAAAATATATATATAATACAAAAAACATATAAAAAATATATATATATATATATATAAACATATATATAAAATATATATACACAAAACACAATATAAAAATATTATACAAAAAACATAATAAAAATATAAAAAAATATACAAAAACACATATATATACACACAACATATTATATACACACAAAACATTATATATATATTAAACAAACATATATATTAACAAAAAAATAAATATATACACAAACACACATATATATTAAAATAACACACACAATTATAAACAAAAAACACATACTATATATACACAAAATATATATATATAAACATAATAAAATATATTAAAAATACACACACAAAAATATAAAAATATTATATATATATACACACACATAATATAAAACACACACATATATATAAAAAAACAACACACACATTTTAATAAAAAAACACACACATAAATTTTAAACACAAAACACACACATAAAAATTTTAACAAAACACACACAATAAATAAAAACACACACACAATATAAAAATTATATTAACAAATATATATATACCATATATATAAAACAATGTATGTATTTCACACATTTTAAAAACACACATTTAAACACACATTATTTTTTACACACATTATTATATTATCACACAAAATTTTAAAAAACATCTAATGTCCATTGAGAGTGCATTGGATAAATTATCATCTAAATTATGCAAAAATGAAAATAACACTGACATCTCATTTTAACCAAAGTTACAGGAAAAATCTTAAAATATTAGAAAGTAAATTTATTCAATAAAAATCGCCACTGGCTTCAAACATGGCCTCCAGATGACTGGAATCTCCTGTAACTCTTCTGGACAGTCATTTTGTTTAAGTTAAATGTGATGCCATAATCCTTGCCTTCAGTTCATCTTTGGTGTTACAAAAAGTTTTGTTGGTCTCTCGCCCAACTGTGTCCCACACATAATCAAGGGATTGCAGTCAGAGGAATTATATGGCCAGATGTAAGGGGGTGATGGGTTGCAGAGTTGCCAGACATAGGGTCTTCCAAAAGCCAACCTCAAGGCATTTGATGTAAGCCTTTAGTGTTTGCTCTGAGGATTGTCTCCAATAAATTCAGGTGTTTTCTTCTCATCAGAAAAGATCAAACAGTGAGTTTTCCAAGCTGGTGTACCTTTGTAATAACCACTAGACCCATCCAACTCTTTTCTGAATACTCTGCATTGTCCTTAGATGGGCACCCAAACACACTGAAATACCAGGTAGTACAGTATGCAGTTTCCAAATTTGTGGCAGAGTGAATTGTGTCAGGCTTCTTTTTTTCTCACAGACGGTGCTCAACTGACTCTCCTATACTGTCCAGTCAACAATTTACATATTGCACTCTCTGTGTATAAGATAATGATATAAATTTTATGTATCAAGAACAATATTGAAGAAAAATTGTATGACGAAGTGTAAAAAAGTTTCTTGTGATGCATTTCATCCTGCAGACTAAATTCATTGGTGCACACCAACATAACCTGGTTTAGTTTTCAATGAAGTCCTAAAGGACAAAATTAGTCACAAGGAAACTTTTTCCATTGTCATTAATGTTTTCTTATGACTCGTTCCATTCCTTAGGACTTTATTGGGCTAAGTTTTCACCTATTTTATGGTGTTTTGGATGATAATGAGATATAGTTGAGAGGGAGACAATTTTACTATTGATTGTATGCAAGTCAGATTAGGAAATTATTTGTGTGAGAGAAAGAGGAGGAAAAATATAGAGAGAATGAAGAAAGAAAAATGTGTGAAATATATAACACTAACAGTCACATGACTGATAAACAGCTCGCTTCCTTCCAATTAAAAAAAAAAAAAAAAAATGGAGAACAAGAAAATGTGTACTCATACGCAGAGATAAACTTTGAGGTTTTCTTTAGTAGCCTGAGGGTTCAAGGTTTGCTTTAAATCCTAAGCATTTTCTTTCAATAGTAAAATAAATGTCCAATGTCAAAAGGAGATTAAAGTTTGGGAGAAAAAAAAACAAAAAACGAAAACCTTTTTTTACTCAAGATTCACGCACGTGCAAATCATTTAATCGTAGATTCGTAGAGAATGAGTGTAGAAATATAGCGGGGGGTATAAATGACTAAGTTTACAAAAATTTTTAAATTGTCAGGATGTGGGGTGCTAAGCAAATGAAACAAAAAACCGTTTTCAAAATATTCTATAACACTTGATGCCGATTTTATTTTTATTGGTAATTTAACATATTTATTTATCTAAATTTTATTTTTCAAATACAAAAAAAAAAAAAAAAAAATCACAAACAACACAACACACAAACCAACAAACAAAAAATAAAATGGTGGTTCAAAAATAAAAAACACGCATTAAGCATTATTGTGCATCCATCATTAATGCAAAAATATACATATTGTCAATCATTTTTTTTTTTTTTTATCGATTTGTTTTGGAGAAAAAAAGTCACTTAACTCGACAATGGGGTTTAGAACCAAGCTGCATGGATGGTGTATGGCTATACTAGCTATTTTGGAGAATTAATACCCCTTTTTACCAACTTCAAAAATTTTTTAGAGAATATTATTATATGCAAAATTCAAATATTTTACACATGACTGGCAAAATTTAAACTTCAGATAAGAAAAAGCAAAAACAACGTGTCAAAAGGGCTATATTTCCCTTGACAAATCTATTTGTTTTCAAAAGTTATGTTTAGAGTTTTAACAAAAAAAAAATTACAAACTAGTTGTTAGATTATTTACAAGATTGATATTGTATGTACAAAAATTTACAAGCTTATAAAAAAGATAATTTATTAACGAGAGCCAATGAATGAAATGTTCGAAAATGTTTTTTTCAAATTTTAACAATATAACTCGTCGTTATGCATTTATTTACTTGATTTAAACTTTAAATTCTTGCGTAGACATTTTTATAGATTTATAAATAAAAATAATCTACATTATTTAAACTATTTCGCTCATCATCTACAACAGTAGTTTAGAACCAAAAAAAATTTCTAGAGTTGAGGCATGGCACATGGAACTAGAACAATCTACACTGGTGAACAAAAGGGTTTGGTTCGAAATTCCAATTTATTAAGAAAGCCGAGCTATAATAGCCGAAACATGAATATGGCAATGAAGATGAGGATAAGAGTTCAAAATGTAAATAATCATAATACCTCAACTCAGAGATATAGACAGATATAAAAAAAAAAAAAAAAAAAAAATTTCATTTTTATTTTATGAAATGGGAAATAATAAATATTGAATTGTAGATAATTCATATTCAAAGCTTTTTTAAAAACTAAACATTAGCAAGCCAAAAGAAGACCTGTCCTTTGATAAAATTTGTTTTTTCTAGTAAAATGTTTTACTTTGCTAAAAATTTAGGAGTTTTACTTTGTAGCCTTAGTTACTGAAACATGTTGCAAAGCATAGATTCAAGTAAAATGTCAGTGATAATTTCAAGACACTTTTTTTGTTTTTTGAAAAATGAAAGGCTGTACACACACGTACACGCGTTTAGTGACTCGATTTATTTTTTAAGATGTCTGTATATGCATGCATAAATTGTAGATATGCACGAAAGTTTTCAAAAAGGTATTTTTTTATTAGACAATCTCACTCTCCAATTCTCCATATCCTAAGTGATACAATAAGAAGATGCTTTAAAAACAAGCAACTGTTGGCTAGGTGTTACGAAAAAAAGTGTAGTTTTTTACCATTGTAATGAACAGATATTTTTTTTTCTTCTAAAAAGAAAAAAAAAAAAAAAAAGCAGAATCTAAAGAAACTAATTATAATTTTTAAAGAAATCACTTATTTGTTTTTTTTTTTTTGCTAGAAATAAAGAGGGCCATGAATTATTCTGTATCGTAGAATTGAACTGATTTAAAGTAGGTACTTTAATTAGATTTGTTGAAAAAAAAAAAAAAAAAAAAAAAAAGAGAAGCGAAACTTAAAAACAAAATTATCATCAAAATATATGATTTAAGAGGAAAGATACAAGATTTTCTTAAAAAAAAAATTCTGTAACCATTTTAGAACATTCAAGATTTGGGTTAAAAATTTTCTTGTTGTGTCAATTAATATGGGAAATTCAAATGACATTTTTGATTTATAGATTTTTTAAAATCAAATGTTAGATTTTAATGAAAAATCAATTTTGAAATTTTTAGAAACTTTATTTTTTTTTATACTTTGGTATCAGATATATATATATATATATATATATATATATATATATATATATATATATATATATATATATATATAGTTTTAACATCAGAAAATTATATTTAGTGAATTTAAAATCTAAACTTAAAAAATTATAATTGTCTCTTCTAATTTGAAAAGGGTAACTTAACGTTACTCTCCTAACTTTCTCCACAGGCAACACATACCAACCTAGAAAGAAACCAAATGCTAACCCTTTATATACAACAAAATCAAACCAAAACTCCATCCATAATTAAACATTACCCTTAAATATAGAAAATTCAATTAGCATTAACTTTTTAACAAAGAAATATTCCTCAACACAATGAACACACATAAACTTAGATAAAAAATAGTGCCTTGCAAATGCAAACATTAACTATACACAATTGCACTGGCCAAAAGAAGAAAAAAAATTTTTTTTCGAAAAAATTTTTTGGAGGATTTCCTGTTCAAATAAATGGTTAGTATTTAAATGTAGAAATTAAAATTCTAGCTCTAATTTAAACATTTCCCAAATATTTTTTTAAAATATATTTAACAAGAAACACCCTAAAATTGAGTTACATATATATCGAAAATCTAGAAGGTATAATAAAAAACACAATAATTTCCTCAATCTTTTATCAAAAACCCCATGCCTGAATAAAATAAAACCCTAAATAAATTTACAATAACAATATAAAATTATATAATTATAGAAAACACAGAAGACTGCCCATTAGAAAATAAATGATGCATCAAATCTGTGGTATACCAATGTACTGTATCATCCACTGAGAGTCCTAGTACTAATATGATATACATTGGGTCCACGAAGAATGATTTTAAAACTAGATGGAGGCATATAAGTGCTCTTTCAACAATATAAAAAAGAAACCTGATTCCCTATCTAAATATTTTTATATCTGAAGGAAATAAATAGGACACCTAAAGTAAAATGGAAAATTATAAACAGGACTAGAACATGTAAAACTTGGGATGACCCATGCCCTTTGTGCCTCCATGAGAAGCTGCAAATTATTAAGTTTCTAAATAATAATAATCTATTAAACAATAGACATGAGTTAACGGTTTTCTGTCGTCATCAAATCTATGGTTTGAATGATTAGCTAAAAAACAAGCATACAATATAATAACTTTTATAATCCATAGCCAAAATAAATAGTTTAAATACCTAAAAAAAAACCTTTTATGAAGTCGTCAAAAAACAAAAGTTATACGGCAGTTTTTTTATATGCACAAATCCTTTCATAAAGAAATAAAAAAAAAATAAATAAATCTCCGTAGACACGTAAATATACTAGGCTTAAAACATCTTCCGTTTCAAATTTAGACACCCCACCTTACCTGACTTGACATCTATGAAAGTAACTCTATACTGATACTTATTATTAACACCCAACACACGCCTGTTCCAAATTTAAACAATTCGCCCTAGCTGTTACCATGGAAATTTTGATTTCAATTATTAAAACACGTAAATTTCAGAAATACGTTATTCAAAAAAAAAATTTTGCTTGAAAAATATGGAACAGAGCTTTCTTTAACTCAATTTAATTCAAATAATTATATTGAATTTTTCGGCTCTTGTTTTGAAACATGAGACCTCTTATGTCGTTTGGAATCATATTTTAAAATTCAAATCCTCGAATGCATATGAGGACTATTAAATTCATATGTAATACACATACACAAATCACATCCTCATATATATATATATAAATATACATATATATTAGCTATATGTTATATACTCTCTGCATTCGACACCAATATTAACTGACATCTTTCAATATTTTTTATTATATATAAAATCTTTCATATATATATCATTTGTATTGGAAACCTATGGACATTGGTCTGAATCAATAGAACGAGGGTTCAATGTATATATTAAATATTTTCTTTATTGGTCAGAGTAGTATCTTTTTCCTTTCTTTTATTTAAGACTGTTTTCTTGGTTTTAATTAATGTCAGGTTAAAACTCTTAAAGAACAGGTTTTCTTTAAAAATCAACAACTTTCTTTTGGAACATATTCTTTCTATTAAAAATCTTTCAAAAATTTTTTGATCTTCGATAACCTTCCAATCTTTTAAATATAATTTTGCTGGAATTTCTGTCAAAAATTAAAAACTTTTGATGGTCCAATATTTATTCCTCTTTCACTGATTTTTTTAGTTTAAAAAATGTGTTTTAATCTGCTTTATATATTACATTTTTCAAAACTTTATGTTTCATTTTATTTTCATTCCAAGACCAAAGAACCATTATATGGTCCATCCAGAAATTGAAAATTTTTGGGAAGCGTTGAATGCTTAAATTTCATTCTTTTTTATTTTATATAACTATAAAAATTTTAAAAGCTCTTATGTGTATCCATTATATATTACATATATATATATATATATATATATATATATATAAAAAGAAATATGTTGTAGTGGTTCCAACGAGAGAAAATATGTATATTAAAAAGAAGAGGTGCCGCAAACGTTTTTTGGTTGTAATGTGGATTTATTGAGAAAAATATTATACTTTGTTTTACATAATTTCACGACACGTGTTTCTGGTCTGGTCTCATTTCGTCTTCAGGTGAAAGTGGAGATTTTACATATTATTAAAAATAATTAATTTTCTTCATGTTCAATGTGGAATATTCTCGATATGAGACATTCTGTTTGTGTGTTGGCAATCCGAATTTTCTTTCTAGAATTGTCAATGAAGAGTTCTGCGTGAAGGGTCATAAAACAATTAAGGTTTGTCCAGCGAGTAGTTATCGGCATTTAATCTTTTAATGTTTTAGTGACCTCTATGTGCTCTTGGATCTGTTTCTATTTTGGCGTTTCCTGTCAGCATGCGTGTATATATGCGTGCGTATATTTCCCTACTACGAGGAATTCGTAAACTTATTTGTATATACACGCATACACACACATACGCACATACACACTATCCCACCACAAGTAGTCAGTACACACACACATATACATATATTTCCCAAGATACATGGAACCAGTACACACACATACACACACACATACATACACACGCACACACACACACACACACACACACACGTACTTCTTAAGTTGTCAACATTACAACATACAAAACTCCACATCTTTTTTTTTATTATTTTGTGACTCCTTGTATTTTGTGTTGACTAAATTTAGATGAGGTTAATATGTGTTTTAGGTTTCTAGATTGGCGTTTGCTCTTAAAAATTTTGGTTTTTTTAGTATATTATTCAGTTTATTATTCTTGCTAAGAAATCTAGATTTTTTGTGATTTCTGGGAATATTTCTGGGTTGTTTTTGTTGTACGTTGAGACATATGCTAGAGCTTAATAGCAGTAGGAGCCGCTGTTTTTTTATATATATATATATATATATATATATATATATATATATGTGTGTGTGTGTGTGTGTGTGTGTGTGTGTGTGTGTGTGTGTGTGTGTGTGTGTGTGTGTGTGGTTGTATTTCTAGAATATATCTAAACAAATTTTCATAGACGCAAAATGCCAATGCCTACTATTATTTTAAATTTACTTAGGTTATTTCATCCTCGTCTGAAAAGGCTCAACTCTTCGCAACTTTATTTAGTTCTACCTTTCCTTTAGAAGTCAAAATATATAAAAATCCCGAACTTCCCCCTCACACGGAGAACGATGAATAATAATAGTTCTATCAAAACCACCTAGTCTCAAGACATGTTTAAAAGCCTTGACTTTATATAAGGATACCTCAATACACATTTAAGAATATTAGTTCTGGTGTATCACTTCTCTTTCAGATTAAAGACAAACTCACAACATAACACCAAATGCATTATCTTACAAATCAATAATATTGTCGTGTATACTATTTCTGTATTAACTTGTGATATCCATCAAGTAAGTTGGTTATTTGTCTTATTAACTTACCAAAATATCCCGTTTTATATCTTGGAATTTATCTTCACTGTCGTAGATTTTATTCCTTCTGTTGGTTTGCTTTTGTAACGCAAATATACGTCACTCAATGTATCGCTTTATAGAACTATCTTTTTTCAAAACAAAATTAGCAGTTGTATCAAGTTTCCTCCGTCTTCTGGAGAAAATAAATAGAATGTTTCTTTTTCCTTCAATTTTTTCATGCCGTTTATTTTATGTTTGCTTCTCCGCCATGTCCTCAACAAATCACTCGTTGTGAAAATCTCCGTGAATTCTTCGCGTAGCTGTATTTCAGATAAGAGACTCATGAAAACGGTATAGTTCTCAATTTCCAGAACATTCAATGGTACAGTCTACAACATACCTTAAATCCATTTGTAATACACCTTTAAGGTTTTATTCCATTTCTGTATGCTAGACACGGTTCGTCTGTAAAAGGGATACTAGAGATCCCTCATTCCTTCAACGTTTTCAAGACTTCATAGATGGTTGACCACAGGAATACTAGGTGCTGTGCGGGGGGTAATGGATGATAAGGGCTGGAAATTTGAAGTCAGATATCCGGGTTCTTGTTCATTCTATTCATTAGACACAAATACCTCTAGAAAATGTATTAATCCACTTCTAATCCGTAGGACTTTATCCGTAAATCATTGTTATCTTAAAAATAAACCTTCTCATAATCTAACCCTCGTTGGTATGACGTTAAACAACATCCGCATCCTTTCTGAGAAGATAAACTACGGCCAGGATGTTTTGAGGAGATGTGGAAAGTACTTCTTAATTGCTGGTGTTGCCAGGTCCGCCATGACCCGGATGGTTGCACCTGTTAGTGTCCCAATTATGGATAAATAGTTAACCTCAGGCTGTTTTCAAAACACCAGTTTCATTTCCTGTGAAAATAGGTTTTAATATCAGAAATATTTTATAAAAGTTATTACCAGCAATGCATTATTACCAGCAATACATTTTAAAAAAATATTTTTAACAGCTATACATTTTTTAAAAAATAAATATTACCAGCAATAAAAAATTTATCGGCATAAAATAACCCATTGAGGTTGATATAAATCTGAAAAAAAAACAAAACCAAACCAAACTTACAAACTAAATATATTTTCTGCCTTTAAATAACCTGCAAAAATTACAACAAATGTATCATTGAGTTGACGAAATGTTCCTACAAATTGGAAAAAAAAATCTGTATGTCGCGTATTTCATTTATGGAAGGAAAATTAAAAAGAAATGGTGAAACTCTGTTGACATTTCGATTTTACTCTATTCCGAACTGTATGAATCTCTTTGTCTCTTCCGTACGTCCATTACAAACTTTATTTTACATTCATTATACATTTATAGCATACTGACAAAATGTTTTTCATAATAATTCTATTTTTATTTAATAAATATTTCAAACGATAAAATCAAGTGAAGCTGTCGTGAGGCATCAATCTACACTTTTTTGAATAATATTTATATTTTACGATCGTAGCCAGTTAAACTCTTCTGAAGAACATAACGCTACAGACTCACCTCCATAGGATTTTCTGCTGCTTCGGTTTCCGAAAGTAAGGTGTAAATCTTCTTCTTATCCATTATAGGTTTGAATTCAAAAGTTAAAATTTATTTTACATTCTTTTTAAAATCAATGCAAGATCCTTAAGTTTGCTCCTCTATTTATTCCTTCCTGGGGAGAAAAATTGAATTGAAATCTATACAAGAGTATGTGTGCCTTAACAGAAAAAATGGCCACGCCAATCACATTTAGCCATGAATATCCGCTACGAGGTATACAATAATACTGGGGTTACCATAAAAATCTTTTAAAATTCATAAAACTTAAACACATAGCACAGCACTGGGGGTGATAAAGGAGGCTTATCCATTTGCGGAATTGTTCGAATCAGGTGGCCTGCAGGAGAACAGCCAGGTCACTGATGGTCGACCCTGTCAATACCTTAAATGATGCAAACTGATCAGCGCGGCTCGTTCTTCTTCTTTTGTACCATCTATGATCGTGCGGATCAGATGCAGGTTGCTTTGAAGTGTTTTCCCCTCACAGCACAAGTCTGCTCTGGCCCCCAACTAACTCGCGACAACTGGCCTCAACCACTTCGTCAGGATCTTGGGAAAAATATTTAACTCTGTGTTCAGCAGAGTTATGGGCCTGATCATCTCAATCCCACCCAACACCCTTGCCTTTTTTTTAGCGTGATCACACCCTGGAAATCCGATCTGGGATGGACACTCGCCGGTCGTCTTTAATCGTATGTATTCTCCTAAATTTACACACACACATACTTTTTGTTAATACCTATCCTTTTTGTCAATTGGTAGAATACATTATCCAATCTTCAACGACAGTTTAGTGAAAAACCATGGCATGTCATTAAGAATTATTCGATTTATTGCCATAAAGAGATATGGCGATTCCTATCTAACGTAATTACGATCTTGCTAGTCGTGATTATTGTGGGTTTTATATTGAAGACATAAATATGGATCGAATTCAGTTACAGAGTTAAAAAGAGTCACTGAGTAATGTCATCCGCTACAAAAAGCATCATATTTGTCAAAATCTTCAGCGAGTGAATTCTAAATGAAAGTATGTGAGAAAATGAAATGACAATAAAAAAGATTCACGTGCCATGCTTATCAGTCAAAATCTCTTTCTTGGTGACGTGAGCGATCACGGCTCTCCACATTTTATCTTACTTCGAGTTTATTACTAATAGGAATACTTATGAAAAATATGACATAACTACCTTTCACTATGGATAACTGGAAATAGGCAAGAAAACTTGTTTTTTGTGTGATGGGGGGGACAAAAGTGTTTCTTAGAGTATCTTCTCATATTTCTCTCTTTTCTATTTTCCAAATATAAGCGGTTCCTTGTCATCTATTATTGTCATTTAACCTCAGGATTCTCCATATATTTTTGTCGGATACAAACATGTCCCGACACGCCAAAAGAGGTTTCTATATTTTATCAAAAACACAAAAAAACACGCCGTCTTTCAAACAGTCGGGTACCTCGAAACAAGTCAATGGGAGGCCACAACGTCTTAGGAGTTTAGTGTTCATTAGATGTCTCATAATGATATTACACAGTCTCGTCAGATCAAACATTTCTAATGGATTCCGATGCACGGCGCTAAACTCGTTTAAAATTATCTAAACTACCAGTTGCTTTCTCAGATTAATAGTTAAAATGATTTCGAGTGAATGAAGCCTGAAAATCTCAGATAGTACTTCGAACTCCTTAGCCTGTGGTTAGAGAATCACAAATGATAGTGCAAGATAGCAGAAATCCACCTCACCGGAGAATTTTCAACAGCAACAATTAAATTGCAGCCGACGTTCCACACTACCTGAGATGGTCCCAAGAAAGGACGGAACTCAAATCAAATCTAGAAAGATCGATAACTGATACTGGAAAAGCTGAACAATTATTTTATTTGAAACATTAATAAATTTCACCTGAGACTAGCACTGGTTGATCCATCAATGGATGCCGATTTTTTGCTTATATGAAACAACTACTATTTCTAGTAACGTTGCTAAATGAAGCAAACACAACAGGAAGTTTTTATTCAAATCATTGATGAAAGCAATAATTTAGGTTGCAGACAAGCTACGTTTATGTGTAAAGTTGTAAAAGAAAGCATTGTATTATTTATTTTAATTCCCCCTCTTCTGCTTCTTGGGTCTTGTCCATTCGGTTGTTGGGACCTCTGCGATCCCTGTTACAAAGGATCAGAAAGGTTTATGCTGTTTTGCGCTATCCCTCTTGAGGGTAAAAATACATGTGTCAGATATGGCATGTGTGTCTTCAATATGGCATGTGTCTTCAATATCCCATGTTGTGTCTTCAATATGGCATGTGTCTTCAATATGGCATGTGTGTCTTCAATATCGCATGTGTGTCTTCAATATCGCATGTGTCTTCAATATGGCATGTGTGCAAAAAACCGCCTCTCTCCATTTGAGTCTCGCCAAAAACAAAAAACCGCCTCTCTCCATTTTGAGTCTCGCCAAAAACAAAAAACCGCCTCTCTCCATTTTGAGTCTCGCCAAAAACAAAAAACCGCCTCTCTCCATTTTGAGTCTCGCCAAAAACCAAAAGCCGCCTCTCTCCATTTTGAGTCTCGCCAAAAACCAAAAGCCGTCTCTCTCATTTTTGAGTCTCGCCAAAAACCAAAGCCGCCTCTCTCTCATTTTGAGTCTCGCCAAAAACTCGCCAAAAACCAAGCCTCTCTCTCATTTTGGAAGGTCTCGCCAAAAAAAAAACCAAGCCGTCTCTCTCATTTTGAGTCTCGCCAAAAACAAAAAGCCGCCCACTCTCATTTTGAGTCTCACCAAGAAACTAAAAACAAAAACAAAGACGTCTCTCTCCTTTTGAATATCAGGAAAACCAAAATCTGCAATTCTATTTTTTTTGTCTTTCCGGGCAATCAATACCTACATTTCTATTGTTTCTCAAAACGACAGCATTCAAGAAAGATGAACTGACAATGGTTGACACGCCGTAAAAAAAGAACATCCACTCAGTTGATCATTTACTGTCTCTCTAAACAACCCTAAACGATCCGTTTCTTCAACAGGAATACTGCCAAAAACTTTTACATTTACTTTAATTCCGTAGATTTACGTTCTGTCATCTCTTTTTATACGTCTCTTAAATTCTCTCTCGCTAGCATTTGCAAGGAATTAAATCCTGGCCATAATCTTTGGTGGGTCTATCAAGTTCACTAAGAAAAATCAGAGAATCTTTTATTTATTTTTTTTATTTTATTTTTTGCTTCGGATTCTTTTTTTAGCCTTCTCTGAAATTTCAAACTCTAAAAACTGTTCAACAACAGAGAATTTAATACACTGGTCAATCAATAAGTAACTTTCGTCTGATTTAATGTTTAAAATCTGAGGTGCAATCTAACTTCGTGCAAAGATTCTTAGAATTGTAACAACAGCGAACCAGTTGCTAGTTATCTTAAATAATCTTATGTTAATATCCGATATCTAATAGCGAAATATAATTTATAACACTGCTGTAAATTCTGTGGAGTTTAAGGCTTTTTATCAAAATGAAGCATAATTTATTTTGTCAACAAGAGATTGTTCTGACCCCGTTAAAAATGTGGCAAAATGTTCTCGGCATAAATTTGATGGGTCTTTCATTGGATGTTGGAGCTACGGTGATTCCATTAGAATGTAGCTGATGACACTACACTATAAAAACAAAAAAAAAAACATACATTTGAACTATAGATAATATGAGAACAGAGTTTTAATCTGAAAATATTTTAATAAACAATTATATTTTATTAAATAATAAAACCGGTTTAATTCTTTTCGATACAATAAAGTGATCTGATTCCGTTTCAGATTGAAAAAAAACAAAGCAAAATAGGTTCTTAAGATTACCTGCCTTTAGAAAACCGGTTCCAGGAAGTTTAGGATTTCCATTATTGATTAAAAGCCATAGCGTGTGTTCCTTTTATGATTTCTCAATATTAGATTTACATTGGGGACATGAAAATCCGTCACGGGCGAAACGCCAGCTATCTGGGTACTGTAGTAACAGATGTTAGAAAATATGACAGAAACCTGAAAACTCATAAGAAATAATTTGAATGTCTGTCAAAAACTAAGCAAAAGTATTAATTGATATCAAACTGTCTTTAAAACAAAGTAAAGAACACTTTGAAATATTTTGCAGTTTAAACATGGATAACGCTTATACTTATATCTACGGACGATAATGGGTATACTCCATCCTCGTAAATATCTATTGCTGGTCAAACTCTCTGCCTGGAAGAGATGATCGCATAACGACAGAAGCTATGTCGAGGGCAGAATCTTGTCTCGGGAAGCAACTACCGACCCCGTTTTTTATACAGTGTCACAGGAGTTTTGGCCGAGCCTATGGGCTGGATACCCCACATAAATTCGGTCTTCGTGCACATCTGACCGCGTGGGGCGACTGGTAGATATCCTGCGGTTGGAATTCGTCTAGCTTTGCTGGTCAAAATCACTGCCACACGCTGAAGGGATTCCCAGAAGCGATGTCGAAGGCAGAGTCGTTTCGGAAACAACTACCTGACCCCATTTATACAGGGTCTACGAAATTTTGCCCGAACCTACGGGATCAGGTACTCATTAAATTGAAGCACTTGACCGCCTGTTGAAGCCGCATGGGGCGGTTGGTGAATATCACTCGGTTGGAGATTCATTGTGAATTCACTTTGAGCTATTATATATTCTTGCTTGTACTACGTGTATTATTCATTCTCAACCTTCGTGGGATCATTCTGCTCAGTAATCTTCCGTAAGGTTACAACGAATAATTACCGTTTGTTCATCTTAATCAGCTTTAGTTTTGCATCACTACGAGCTAGTGAAACCAAACAGTGAGCTTAGAGTCTTTCCTCTAAATTTAATCATGTCAGCATATGGTAGGAATGTGATGTGTTTAACATCTTTCCTATTCCTGTGTATCAGATGAGATACACAGGAATTGAAAGCTCTGGAGGATTGTGCCACATTTTTGAACTTTTGATCAAAATCCAAAGAAGATTCTGCAATGTTATTAGTCCCAACCTGGCATCTCAGATTCAGTTCCCCTTTCCTGCCGTTTTAATGTAAAATTTTCCGGGCATTTTTTATAAATACCTTTTCCTTCTTTATGAACTTTCCCCTAGGGATTGTGGTGGCTGAAGAAGAATGTTTGGGCCGGGGAAGGGATATATTTTTTTGTAGTGTGTGGTTTTTAAGTTTAAAAATAAGACAGATTGAAGACCAGCCAAACCTCACCCGCATAATTTTTTTCCTTTTCCCCCAAAAATTAAAAAAAAAAATTTTTTTTTTAAAGGGCCCTTTGGGGAAAAATGGGAATAAAAAAAAAAGGGGGGGGGTTTTTGTTTCAACCCCCCCCCCTTTTTTTTTTTTTTTTCCCCCCCCCCCCCTTTTTTAAAGTTTTTGGTATAGAGGTGATTATCACCAGGTTATACGGAAAACTTCCTATTCAGTTTCATCTATTATGCATTGAACTGTATCAAATCACGTCAGTTTAACTCAGCGACATTTCCGCTAAACCAATGCATATTCATGAGCATCAATATACCAAAAAAGTTTGTAAAACCAAAACCATTTCTCTCTTGTATGTAAGTAAGTGTCAGAAAATAAAATCCTTACAATTGCCTTGTCTCTTTCCCTTTTGTCTTATATATATATATATTACAGGACCCGCAAGAAATAAGTAGTTTTACTGCTAATAAGAACAGCTAAAGATAACATCCAGCATTCAAAAAGATTAATCACAGTACTTTGTCAGTTTTCCTTAATGAGACTTGTATAAAAAAGGGATTATTGCCTATAAAAATAAATTATATATATATATATATATATATATATATATATATGTGTGTGTATGTATATATATATATATATATATATGTGTGTGTGTGTATGTGTATGTGTGTATATATATATATATATAAATGTGTGTGTGTATGTATATATATATATATATATATATATATATATATGTGTGTGTGTGTATGCATATATATATATATATATATATATATATATATGTGTGTATGTGCATATATATATATATATATATATATATATATGTGGTGTGTGTATATATATGTGTATATATATATATATATATATAATTTGTATTTTTGTACGTTATACTGTGTGTGTGTGTGTATGTGTGTTTAACATCTGTTTCCCCTGAAATAGTTTACAACAATTTCCGGCATAGAATTATCTAACATATTTATAAGTCAGCGTTTACACTTTGATATTAAAATAACGTGGTAAGTATAGATATATCTATTTATAAAATCGTCAATTATTGGATTTGACTGCTTCTATCACAGTTGGTTCAAATCGTGTCGTGCCTTAATTTTCTTGATAATGTCATGGTGTCTAACATATTTATAAGTCATAGACCGTTCGAACTTACGCGCAGTAAATATTGGCGGAAATATATATGATTTTAGAGTTGAAATGCCTAGATATGGCCTTTTTTATAAAATCGAAGATTGCACGTCTCTGCAAATGTTATTTTGATTTGAATAAAGTTTGATTCTTTAAAATCTAAATACATTGTCAGTCGATATATTATGTCCACTTAAATTCTGTTCTTTTATTGTTCTCACTTCATACTAATGGTTTTCTCATATTCTCTCACATTCAGTAACTCTTTGCGTTTCCTGGTTTTATTATCTTGCTTATGGTAAAATGATTAAGACTTTTTTCTGAACACGCGCAGTACTAGTTTGGCGGGAAAAGATCGCTAAATTTTAGAGTTGAAAACAAAAAGATATATCATTTTGAGTTCTAAAAACAAAACTCCTTTATTTTGAGTCTCGCCTGTGGAAAAAACTCCTTTTGGCTTTTGAGTTCGCCAAAAATAAAAAAACTGTTCTCCATTTTGAGTCTCCAAAAAAAAAAATACCTTGTTTCATTTTGATATATTATGTCAAAAAAAACAATTCTGTTCATTTTGATTATTTTCAAAAAAAAAATCGCCTAATGGTTTTGATATTCTCTCAACATTCACCGCCTCTTTCCATTTTATATTTTTAAAAAATCTTGCATTTTGGTAAAATGATTAAAAAAATGTTCTCTCCATTTTGAGTCGTTTCTGCAAAATACGCCTCTCCCCATTTTGAGTCTCGGCAAAAACAAAAAACCGCTAATCGCCATTTTGAGTCACGCCAAACAAAAAAAACCGCCTAATCCATTTTGATTTTGCTCTCATTAAACAAAAAACCACTAATCGCCATTTTGAGTCTCGCCAAAAACAAAAAATTCTCCATTTTGAGTCTCGCCAAAAACAAAAAACCGCCTTCTCCATTTTGAGTCTCGCCAAAAACAAAAGCCGCCTCTCTCCATTTTGAGTCTCGCCAAAACCAAAACCGCCTCTCCATTTTGAGTCTCACAAAAACCAAAAAATATCTCTCCATTTTGAGTCTCGCCAAAAACCAAAAGCCGTCTCTCTCATTTTTGAGGCTCGCCAAAAACCAAAAGCCGTCTCTCTCATTTTTGAGTCTCGCCAAAAAACAAAAAACCAAAGTCTACTCTCATTTTGAGTCTCGCCAAAAAACCAAAGCCGCCTCCCTTTTTTTAGTCAAACAAAAGCCAAAAAATTCTCGCCAAAAATTAAAAAGCCCCTCTCATTTTTGAGTCTCGCCAAAAAACAAAAGACGTGTCTCTCCTTTTTGAATATCGGGAAAACCAAAATCTGCAATTCTATTTTTTGTCTTTCGGGCAATCCAATACCTACATTTCTATTGTTTCTCAAAACGACAGCATTCAAGATAAGATGAACTGACAATGGTTGACACGCCGTAAAAAAAAGAACCTCCACTCAGTTGATCATTGCTGTCTCTGAAAGCAATACAAACGATCCGTTTCTTCAACAGGAATACTGCCAAAAACTTTTACATTTACTTAATTCCCGTAGATTTTACGTTCTGTCATCTCTTTTTATACGTCTCTTAAATTCTCTCGCTAGCATTTGCAAGGAATTAAATCTGGCCACTTAATCTTGGTGGGTCTATCAAGTTCACTAAGAAAAATCCAGAGAATCTTTTATTTATTTTTTATTTTTATCTTTTGCTTCGGATTCTTTTTTTTAGCCTTCTCTGAAATTTCAAACTCTGAAAGCTGTTCAACAGAGAATTTAGCGAAAGTGAATACACTGGTCAATCAATAAGTAACTTTCGTCCCAATTTAATGTTTAAATCTGGGGTGCAATCTAACGGTTCGTGCAAAGAGATTCTTAGAATTGTAACAGCTTAGCGAACCGGTTGCTGGATTATCTTAAATAATCTTGTGTTAATATCCGATATCTAATAGCTAAAAATATAATTTATAACACTGCTGTAAATTCTGTGGAGTTTGAAAGCGGCTTTTATCCGATGAGCATAATTTATTTTGTCAACAAGAGATTGTTCTGACGTTAAAAATGTGGCAAATGTTCTCGGCATAAATTTGATAGGTCTTTCATTGGATGCTTGGAGCTACAGTGATTCAGTTAGAATGTAGCTGATGACACTATAGTAAAAAAAAAAAAAAAACATACATTTGAACTATAGATATGATGAGAACAGAGTTTTAATCTGAAAATATTTTAATAAACAATTATATTTTATTAAATAATAAAACCGGTTTAATTCTTTTCGATACAATAAAGTGATCTGATTCCGTTTTCAGATTGAAAAGAAAACAAGCAAAATAGGTTCTTAAAGATAACCTGCCTTTAGAAAACCGGTTCCAGGAAGTTTAGGATTTCCATTATTGATTAAAAGCCATAGCGTGTGTTCAAAAATACAGATTTCTCAATATTAGATTTACATTGGGGACATGAAAATCCGTCACGGGCGAAACGCCAGCTATCTGGGTACTGTAGTAACAGATGTTAGAAAATATGACAGAAACCTGAAAACTCATAAGAAATAATTTGAATGTCTGTCAGAAACTAAGCAAAGTATTAATTGATATCAAACTGTCTTTAGAAACGAAGTAAAGAACACTGAAATGTTCGTTTTAAGCATGGATACTGCTGTAGCATATCTACGGACGATAATGGGTATACTCCCATCCTCGTAAATACTGTGCTGGTCAAACTCTCTGCCTCCAGGAAGAGATGATCGCTAGACGAAGCTATGTCGAAGGGCAGAGTCTTGTCTCGGGGAAACAGCTACCCGACCCCGTTTTATACGGGGTCCACGGGGAGTTTTTGGCCGAGCCTATGGGCTTGGATACCCCACATCAAATTCGGTCTTGTGCCACATCTGACCGCGTGGGGCGGTTGGTAGATATCCTGCAGTTGGAGATTCGACTCTAGCTGTGCTGGTCAAAATCACTGCCACACGCTGAGAGGATTCCCAGAGAAGGCGATGTCGAAGGGCAGAGTCTCGTTTCGGGAAACAGCTACCTGACCCCGTTTTATACGGGGTCTACGGGGAATTTTTGCCGAACCTACGGGATCGGGTACTCCACATTAAATTCGGCCTTGTGCCACATTTGACCGCATGGGGCGGTTGGTAGATATCCTCGAGTTGGAGATTCATTGTGGAATTCACTTTGACTATTATATGTGTTCTTCTTGTACTAAGTATTATTATTCATTACCAACCTTCGTGGGATCATTCTGCTCAGTAATCTTCCGTAGGTTACAACAGATAATTACCGTTTTGTTCATCAACAATCAGCTTTAGTTTTGTCCGCTACGAGCTTAGTGAAACCAAACATTGAGCTTAGAGTCTTCCTCTATAATTTAATCATGTCAGCATATGGTAGAATGTGATGTGTTTAACATCTTTCCTAATTCCTGTGTATCAGATGAGATACACAGGAATTGGGAAAGCTCTGGAGGTTGTGCCACATTTTTGTTTTGATCAAAATCCAAAGAAGATTCTGCAATGTTATTAGTCCTAACCTGGCATCTCAGATTCAGTTCCTTACCTGCCGTTTTAACGTAGCTTTTCCGTGACATTTCTATAAATACTTTCATGTTACCTTCGTTGATGAACTTTCCTCTAGTATTGTGGTGGCTGAAGTAAGAATGTGTTGCTTCGGTGCAAGGGATATATTTTTTGTGCCAGTGTGTGTGGCTAGCTAAGTTTAAGATAAGACAGATTGAAGACCAGCCATCCCTCACCCGCATAATTTTGTCCTTTGCCAAATTTTTGTATTATTACACAAAATAAATATTACTTTACTCTAGGGTACATAAATTTTATGCGTTTATTTAAGCGCAGTACTACAGTATGATCGAAAAATAACTCCCTATTTTATATCTGAGTGACCAGCCAGGGGTCCTGATTTAACACCTTGTGATTGTTTTTTGTGTGTGTGGTGGTGGGAGGCGGTTAAAGGAGCAAATCTACTATACCGAACCAAGACTTTCGTATAATTTGAAGGGCGAATACAAGAACTTATGTCTTCCATACCACAAGAATTGATAGTGAAATAAATTGACGCGATCCCTTGCGGCTCGATAGGGCTGGCAATAAAATCTGGTGTCCATATCGAATCTCTATCTATAAAAGGCAGTATGTGTGTGTAACGAATGCACGGCCGCAATTTTCGACGGATTTGTACCAAAATTTACATGCACATGCTCCAAGTTAGCGGGAAGGCCAAGACCAACTTTGCATTTCCAAACTCCCATCGATAGTAGAAATAATCGTTTCTTTCATGCTTCTACGGCAGTTTTCATGTAGTTTGTGGCCATTTTCTACTGGCCAGAGTGAGAGCCTACAGCTGGCTGCCACGAATAGGCAGAAAGATTCTACTGGCCAGCGTGAGAGCCAACAGCTGACTGACACGAATGTTAACTAGCATGTTAGCATGCAAAAAAAATCGATAGCTGCATTCGTCACAAGTGGGAAAAATTTATATCTGCATGGCACTTTACTCCAATTGGCTCATTTGCCTGCTTAAACTCAACGTTGATTCTGATTCCGCAGAACTGAGTTTGGTGTGAAAAAGTTTTTGTTTTTAACATTCTTTTTTCATTCGATTTTTCCAGTTACGAGTCCTTTTTTAAAGCTGATCGTTTTGTGTTCATTTTGTTTAGTTCTTTTTTCATAACAGATTTAATGTTTAGTATAGAGCTTAGAAAAAATTCACAGTGTGAGATAGGCAAGAAGTAAGGCACGTAACAACACGGCAAAGGGCACTCCTTTAAAGGCAAGGAAGGGCAAAAATATTTTAAGTAAAGTGATAGCGATTGCTGTATGAGTCGAACGATTTTTGAGTCAAGCACGGGCAACGCCGGACCATGCTGCTAGTTTTAGATAAAACCTTACGCTTTCCTCACATATCCATTTCTTGTAAAATGGGGAGTTATTTTCAATCACCTTGTAGGTTAGCGATAAAGATTTCATCATTTTACAGTTGAAATATCTAGATATAACCGTCAGTTCTATGCTAACAGGTTCTTCTTGCGCACGTTACAAATCCTTCTTTTGTCGAGAATCTTGAGATATAAAGCCAGAGAACCAGACCAGATGGAGCAACAATATTCAATGGACGAACGAATAGTAGATTTATAAATGTGCAAGATGGATTCTCGCGAGAAAGATTCTTTGGTACGACACAATGGTTTAATTTTCTTAGCGTTAGGGCTAATAACTGATTTAATATAATCGCTTCATATCAGTAGAAAATGCGAAACTAAGGCGGCGCAATGTGTTGCTCTATTGGAGGTTAGCATCAGCCATGAGGAAGGAGGCCAAAAAGAATAAGAAAGACTAGCTATTTCTGGGATACATAATGAAGAAAAACGCTTGGAGAATTTGACACTCACAGGTTGTGTTAAAAGTAAAAAGAGATAGAAGCAAACAGTGAATAGTCTACCCAGAAAGTTTATGCAGATGAATGGTAGAGCAGATATTGGTTGGTTGGTTGGCTGGGTTTTATGGCATATCAAAAACTGTAGAAAATATATATATATATATATATATATATATATATATATATATATATATATATATATATTAAATATATATTCTATTAAACGTATAATGGCAGCATTATTTTCCAAAACGTATAGCTTGGCAGCATTACTTTTTTTAAAACGTATAGCTGGCAGCATTACTTTTTTCCAGAAACGTATAGCTGGCAGCAAATATTCTGAAACGTATAGCTGGCAAATTTAAATTTTTTCCAGAAACGTATAGCTGGCAGCAGAATTTTTTTTCCAGAAACGTAAAGAGTGGCAGCATTTGAAAGAAAACGTATAGCTGGCAGCATTACTTTTTTTTCCAGAAACGTATAGCTTGCAGCATTACTTTTTCCAGAAACGTATAGCTGGCAACATTATCTTCCCGAAAACATTATCTGAGGCCTTGCTGTTGGACGTAGTTTATCGTCATACCCAGGACGTGGATGTACTTTATCGTCATACTCAGGACGCAGCAGAGATTGGAAAAGAGGGTACGGGATAAACGATGCAAACACGAAGTAGGTCGGGAAGAGACATGATAGCCCGTGTCCTAAAGCGATACGTCGGATAGAAAAGGAATAATTGCTTTATCGGTATCTAGTGAAAGCCACCATCTGTTACTGATAGGGAGCCTCGATGATTGAAATCACGATTCGTTCCAATGAGATAAGTTATCAAAACGAAAAGTACATCTTTTAAAGATGTACTTTTCGTTTTGATAACTTATCTCATTTCTGGTTGCACGTCCTCTTTTTGCAGTTTGCTCCACCGAACACGTTTACCTTCCGTAAAAAAAAAGTAAAAATATACGCTAAGGGAAGAAAATGCATAAAAAAAAGGCAGTAGAATTAAATATTATAGACAGCCACTGGGAAATTATCTTTATGACTGTTTTGAATATCAAAGAAAGGATGTCAATTCTTGAGGACTATTTTACATTTTAATTGGCGTTTAACAGTGGTGCATTGCGATTGCGAATCCCGTGACCTATCAGGGTCGTAGGCGCATCACATGCACTGCAGCCGCAGTAGAAGTGATCTTTCTTGAGCAAGATGGGCTGACGGAGCCCAACCCTCTCCGGGTCGGTTTTGAAATTCTTTTCCTAGACCGGTCTAGAAGAAGGAAACAGTCATCCTGCTATTTATCCATAGCTAGTGGAGAAGAAGAGGATTCGTACTTTTCTCAAGGGTAAGTGAATGTAATGGATCCGACTGGAAATCGAACTCGGTTCACCGATTCCTTAATCCGAGCCGTTCCTTGTATATGGTAGCTCTCGCTAGATATCAAGTGACAAAATCATTTCCCTTTCTTGACTGGGTGTGGTCGTAGAGTCACTGCGCAGTGAATAGTTCTTTCATTATATCTCGGTAGCATGACAATATCAGAGTCTCTGCGAATGATCTTCCCGTTCATTCAGTTTTGTCAAGCCATTTTCCTCTCCGTCTTCCTCGACTGCCTAAGGTAGTAAGTACCTTGTAGAATGGCAGTGGAAGAGTGTTTGCTCTTTCAACTTTCTCTTCTTAACAGTGGTCAAAAAAAATCCAAAACGCTTTTTTCTTGTCTGGTGGTGTCTTCTCACTGCCTCATTTGTGATGTGGTCTACGTAAGAGGCGCCTAGGATGGGTTTTGTTGCATCTTATTTCTAATGCTTGGATGTTTCCACGTAATTCTGCTATTAATATCCAAGATTCGCATGCCTACAGAAAGACTGTTAAGGCCAATCAGTTTGATTCTTGATTTCAGGCAGATGTTTCCAAATGGTTTTTAGTTCTGATATTGTTAGTACAATATATGAATTAGAAAAAAAAAAGTACTTTACACTGGCGCTACCCATGCCATATGCAGCTAAGGATACAATCGTAGATTTCTCAACGACCATTTTCTCAACTGCGGTCGGTACTAGCTATTAAACAAGTGCGTGTTCATGGATCACCAAAACTTTTCTGTTGTTGATTTATGTCGTGAATGCTAAATTCTCTAAGCCTTCTTTATTATTTATGTGTCCCAGAAAGTTTTGCTTTGCTTTATGTCTTTCCTATTATCAAGACTGAGGTCGGTCCTAGCCTTTGAACGAGTGGATCTTCATGTGTCTCAAAATCTTCCCTGTTGTCGCTTTAAGTAAATATAACTGCTTAACTATTCTTCTTTGTCCAATCATTTGCTGAAACTCCTGAAATAAATAACTCATTTTTTACTCATAATTCTCTTGCCTTAATATGTCATGTGAGTGTTGAATTCTCAAAGACTACTTTCTCCTTTATGTGTGCCAGAAAAGTTAGCGTCGTTGTTTTTGTTTTGCTTATGGATGTCTCATTGATCGTATATTTTATCCTTGATATTCCGAGAATTTCTGTCTAGAGCCGCATCTATTTTCTCTCAAGTCACTTTTCCATCTGTTAAGAGACTTCCCAGCATCCACTTGACATATGGGAGATTACAGATTTAAAACAAACTCCGTTTTTTTTCTCTTTTAGATTCTAACAAACATTTCCTCTGTCTTAATTGTTCATTTTGTTTCTTTCGCTACGCAGCTTCGAATTTCTAGCACTTATTACACTTCTCTAATAGTTAAATGTCTGTAACTAGTTAATTTCGACGTCCCTTATTTCTAAGCCCTATTTTGGGCTGCCCATTTTGCTCATAACCATGTATTCTATCTAATCGTTACTAATCCTTTCTTCTTTTCGCGACTTACGACCATATATAACGTTGAAACACCGTACGATCACCGAAGTTAAGCAACGTCAAGCGTGGTTAATACCTAGATAGGTGACTGCTTGCGGATGCCAGGCATTGTAAGCTTGGATTTGAAGGCGAAGTAATGGATAACGGCCCGGAATTGGAAATCGGAGAGTTGACATTAATTCAAAATTTGGAATTAATGCATGTATCTAGCATCAATTCTTCATAGTTGGCATGCGACTTTTCAGCCGAAACCTCGTACTTGGAGAGAAACAATGCAGTTCTTAATAGCGAGATTTGAAATTAATGCATGCAAGAATTTCCCAGCTCCAGAATCACTCTTTCATAGTCAACCTACGAAATTTCAACCCATCTTCGTACCTTGACAGTAACAATGCAGTGGTTAATAAGCAGTGTTGAAATTAATGCATGTAAAATTTCACAGCTCTAGCATCAAACAATCATAGTCGGACAATTAACTTTTCAATTAACTCTCAGCAAATATATATATATATATATATATATATATATATATATATATAATTCGCAATATTGATTCTGAAGTAACGCAGCTTGATAACTTACGTCGATATATTTCATTTCCTCTCATGGAAAATATCTGATCTTCCGTACTTGAGCGGAAAAAAAAGCAAACAACAAACCGCTATATGATATTCGAAAAGGTTTTGCTTAGATTTGATTTTCAGCGAAATTGATGCGCGTGCGCGCACACATACGCTTTCGAAAATTACGCACAGGCTTCACTCGTGTATAAGCGATTATGTGAACAAAATGGGTGTAGTGTATGTAACTATAATGTAAAACATCGCAAACGAATCGACTAAGAAGTAACAGTATTAGAGACTAGTATAATGGCGATAAGGTAGTATGCTGATGGTACAGGTGTTCATAGTTGGGATAAGAATGATGTATAAAGAGCAATACTTTAGCGTTCCAAAAGCATGATTTCAGATCAAAAAACATTATACAAATAAATTCAATGTCTGCCTATATTTCTGGGATGAGGTATTATGTACACTATTTACATTATTCTGACGTTTGAGGCGCTTAGGGTAGGTTGTGTCGTTGATTTTGTTTATCGGTATATCAACAACTCTATGGGCTAGGCACACTATTTACATTATTCGGACCATTGTCCTCATCTTTGTCGCCATATTTATTACATCGTTTCGGCCGTTGTACGCTCTGGCCTTCTTCAGGTGGTTGGAATGCCTAAATGAACACTTTATTTCGCTCGCTGGGGTAGACTGTTCTAGGGAAAAATCAGGCGTGGCTGACCACATATGGGGAGAAAAGGGAGATCATAGACAAAAAAAACATCACTGGAAAATTCGTAAACTTAAGGAATCAGCACATATGCTAGGCACCAAAAATATCCTGAGCCGACCAAGCATAGAAATGAATATGAAAATCAGTAATAAGGAATGCTAGAGAAACTAATTATAACGAAAATTATAATATGAGCTCTGGTAAAAACGTGGTATGATAACAGCCGAAAATTGCAATATGAGCACTGGTAAAAAATAGTTGCTGAAGACATTACGTTTATAATACCTAGAAATTCATACACAGATGTCCTCAAGGACACATGACACAGTGGGTAAAAGCGTTAGTTACGGCTGAAACGTTGTAATAAATATGGCGACAAAGACGAGGACAGTAGTCCGAATAATGTAAATAGTGTAAATAAATTTCATTTTCCCTAATAGAGAATGTTTTTCTAATAATTCAAGCAACTTACAGCTTCGTTTTAAAACCACAATATTTCCGTGCCGATTAATATGCTATATCCGATAATAGTTATAAGAAACGATACATCACCAAGCAAAAACAAAAAAAAAAGTAAAATCAACTGTTAATTAAAAATATGACATTGACCGCAAACATTGATTTGTTTTCTTCGTCTTATCAACGCTTTGTATGGTATTGTTGTAGACTTGTTGGTGCCCGAAATAAAAAAAAAAAACAAGAGAGGATTTCAGTTAACAAATATATTAAAGGAAAACCGGTAATACAATCATATACAAACAAGCAAGAATGTTATGTCCTACTGCCAGAGCTGAGTGCTGAAAAGAAAACTTTTTCTCTCAAAAAAAAAAAAAAAAAAAAAAAAAAGAAAGAAAAAAGAAAAAGCAGTACTTGCTGTTATTTGTAACTTGGGAGAGTTCATCTGTGTATGGATAATTTACCATAACAGTTATTTAAAGCCAGAAAATATTGGCATATTCTAAAATTTTACAGAGATAACAATTGTTTTCGGGATACAAATCTTTCTAATTAACTAGTACCTGGATTCATTCCAAGAGTATTTGCCTGTAAGTGAATATAAGCGAACCAAACAAGAATTGGAAGCCGGCTTTCCGATTAACAATTCCGAATCCATATTCATTAAACCTCCAGCACATCCAACCATACAGCATTCCCAACCGGTCACCCATTTAGGTACTGATCAGACTCGGCGTTGCTTAACTTCAGTGATCGTACGGAAACCCATGTTTCAACGTGATGTGACCATAAGTCTTGACGGCACTAAGTTTATGAGAAATAAACGAGAAAATATGATCATTTAATCTTTTAGGACTGAAAAATGATATAGATTTGGAATGAAAAAAGTGTTGCCATTAATCCTAAATCCATGCAAAATCTGAAATTGATAAATTCTAAACAGTTCACATACGACGGTGTAGTGTTATAAAAGTTGTAATATAAAAGATAATGACATTGGACATAAAATAGGCAATATACAAAATTAAAAAAAAAAAAAATTGAACAAATATTGACCTCAGTATTTGACATGTTCTTAAATAACTTCGTCAGGCGCAGACATTCATACGGACGTCATGCCTGTTTAAAAATGTTTAAAATATCATCGATATTTAACAGTTTTCTCAGACCAGTGTTTGAAAATGGTTTAAAAGAAAAAAAAACATGAGGACGGAGAGCGTGGAGAATTTGATACTCACAGGACATACTGAAATTAAATAACAGAACCAAACGGTGAATAACTTCCTAAACGAGTTTAGACAAATCACCCTTCGGTTGGTCGAAACTCCATTGACAATCTCTTTCCAGACTTCGGTCCTGCATTGCTGTCTCCAGATTCCTTTACCGTGAGACCGAGCTATGGTGTCTGGAGAAAGTCAATTTTCGTGAAGAAGACACTTCCAGAAGGATGCCATGATTTCCCTGTCCAGTTCCTGCTAGTGACCGCCAACCTGTAATCGTTTTTGTTTGAACTTAAGAGAGATTGATCTCAGTTCTCCGTAAATCGTGTTAAGCATTGCATAGGAACTCTAACTGATGTTCTGGATTTTTCTTAGTAGTATATGTTCCATCCAGTCGTGCTTCAAGACGAGCTGATAATATCCAATGCAGTTAGTGGCTGCCATGACAGTTCTTGATACAAAATGTAGGACGCAAACCAAAACCCTACATCCGGGTGTTTTTGTCGCGACACCATATCTAGAAAGACTGCCGCCCAATGCTAAAGACTTTGTAGATTGCAGAGCAGAGACTGGGAAAGAGGAACAGGATAAACAGTATGAACACGAAAGGACATTTGACTGTTGAACGGAACCTGTCTATCCTGTTGTACAAAAAGTCAACACTGTTGCTTCCCAGCCAATTTTTTCAATGTTGACGAAGAGATGATAGTTAAATCAAGAAAATAGTGAGGGTGATCAACAAGTTCGAAACAAGGGTGACGTAGAGTTTGGGATGCAAAAGGCGTTGTGTTTGTTGGCTATCTTCAAAATGTCAATACCATCGATGGTTAGCGCTATGCCAACGTGCTGGGGCAGTTACGAAAGGCTATCAAGACCAAACACCCAGAAAAAACTGATGAAAGGACTGTTTTTTTTTTCCACGAGGACAATGCTCCAGCACGCAACTCCTTGTGCGTGGCTGGATTGAATTGGTTGATCACTTTTTCCTCTTCACTTACCTTGATTATCATCTGTTCCCCCCAAAAAAAAACACTTAGCTCAGAATCAGTATTGCAGTGATGATGACGTCAAATCTGCTACTGCCGATTTCTCGTAACATAATGTCATGCATGGTGTGCACGTGTCAATAAAATGTGAAAGATCTCATCTATATTTAATCAGTTTTGGAAAATGGTAAAAAGAATAAATGTTAAAGAAGGCCTCTCTTCATCAGCACTGCTAGATTGGGTTTTCTTATTTGGAAAGGGTCTTTGGGATTTTGCAGAGCCAAAGCCCTTCCGACAGCAAGAAGAATTTACATCACATGTAATTGAAATTGGACATGATCATAAAAGAAAGATGTTGATTTCCTACACACAAAAATCTCGTTTAATGTCGATTGTGCGCTATAAACAAATCCGCCGTACGAATCCACAATTTTATTGGTCCTGACCTGGCATCTCGGTTTCAGTCTCTTTCCCACCACCCCAACGTAGCTTCCCTAAGCCTTTTCTATAAATACTTTTATGGTACATGTGATGATCAACTTTTCTCTATGGCACCTAATCTTCAGAAATTTAGGCACAGTACTAGATTGGATTCTTGCTTCCCAGTCAAGATGGTTTTTCTAAAATGTAAATGCAATGTCAACTGTTGTCTTCTGTCTACTTAATTCTTGTCCTTTTATTGTTCTCTCCCCTTCATAGATTTTTTTCTCAAAATCCCTAACACTCAGTAGCACCACCTTGTGTTTTAATGGATTTATTACCTTCCTCAAGGTTAATGATTAAAAAAAAAAAAGAAAAAAAGAGAAAAAGAAAAAACATTCCGGCGAGAAATGAAAGTGAAGGCTGTGCAGCTCCTGTCCTTTTAGAGCAGCAGTAATTCTTCGGACAGATCTGGATCGTGTAAACGTATAACAGGAAAAGTCAGAGTCTTATGGGGGCGGTACAGCGAACTGACTATTTTTACAGTATCTGGCCGGATAAGGCAGTGGGGATCAGACTTCCCAATTCTCATTGTTCGTCTTGTGTCATATCTACATATTTTGTGCGCAATTTTATTTTATTTTTGGAGATAATAATGATTTAGTGATAAAAGTCCCACCAATTAACCCATAGATGGAGGGGAAGTGCTGGATTCATACCTTTCCTCAGAGTATTTGCAGATAAGTTAGTATAACGAAAGCACGTGGAATTAGAACTCGACTACCCGATCTACAATTCCGACTTCTTATCTATTAAACTTTTATGATGTTGGACGTCTTCTCTTGTCACTTTTGCTATGCCAAGCGAAAGCTCGTTATCACTTCTAAAAATGCTCGTTATATTCGAGACTTTGTAGACGCCGGTGCTAGCAGTAACGCCTTCCAATAATATCCGCACTAGTAATACTTGTTCAAGTAGTAATTGCCAAATAGTATAATGATCAGAAGACAATCGTAAGCCGTATAGTAGTAGAGAGAGTGAACGTATAGTAATAGTGGACAGACAAGAAGAGTGAACAGTGATCATATAGTCATCACACTACTTCCTATTTATTCACTTCCTTTATGATCACGTGAGCTACTTAACAATGGAATCGTCCGTGTTACTCACCGGCGATCTAGTTTCAAACCACAATGTCAGCAACGACACTCTTATAAGCCACCCGCAAATCTAACCATACAGGTACCTGGTATTCCCAAGCAGTTACCCATCTAGGCATTGACCAGGCTCGGAGTTGCTTAATTTGTGTCTGAATGTGTTGTGGCTGTATGCGAAGTGTAGAACCAAGATCGCTTAAATGAAGCTGACATTAAAAATAATAAAAATCTGTTTAAACGTGTTTATACAAATAAATCTATTACTTTAAGGCTTTTGATCGCCTACACGTCCTCATAATAATTACAGCAATCTCGCTAAGTGACGCGAAGCCACACTTCGTTATCGGTGAATCATAGCAATTCGCTGGAAATGAAGTGTAGAACCAAGACCGCCTACATTTTTTAACGATTTTAGCATTTTAAAATAATCTATTTAAATTTGTGTCTTTATTATTAATTTAGTCGATTTGGAGAAATACGTCCATTATTTTAAGGTTTTTAATCACCTACATGTACATGACTGTTTTCGCTTACGGATCGTTTGCTGACATTTAATTTCATTTTTTAAAGTTAAATATTTTTCTGTGTCGCAGCTGTTGACAGCATTAAAAATATTCCTGTGACGTTTAAAAAAAAAATCAACTATTCCTCTTCTGCATTAAGTATAAAGGGTCAAATTTTACATGAATAATATTTCAGCTTACTGTAGCAGCCGTCTCTCCAAGTAGCCGGCCTCAAAGTTGAATCAATAATTTCCAACGTTAATCTTTAACATTGCTTTTTCTTAAAAAAATATTTCTTTCATTTCTTTCTTTGACGCCTCTTTTCTACTACTCCTTTGATCTCTTCAGATGTGTTTTTTTTTATTCTCCTCTTTTGGTCTCACGGTTACGAGCTAAATTCTTTGTCGCAAAACGACATGAAGCCTCAACACTAAAATTGGAATTTTTTTTTCACTGGCATGGTTCGTTCATTTGGATAAAACGCCAAATCTAGCCATTGTAAGTGACACTTTTATTGAGGTTAAAAAAATACTGTGTCTAATAATAACACTTTTTTTTTCAAACAACACTATCAAAGAATTATCAATTTTTTAAATTTATTTTCCCAATTTTTTTTTGTTTAAGTAACCACGCTACCTGAACATCTGTGGTCGGCTTTTTATTTTTTCCAAATTCAACCATGGCTCAAGGAAAACGTTGTGATTATTACTGATTTAGAGTCAAATCAGTGAGACATTTTCTAATAATTTCCTTCTAAATGGATTTTAAAATTCCGGCGAGGTCATTCAGGTGGTGTCGTTTTCATGGTGAACTTTCAAAATCCATTTTTTGAACTGCTATGCAGATTTCCCTATGACAAAATTGATTTCGCGTTTTAAGAATATGTAGCTTTGCAGCCCAAACCAGACACCAGGTTTGTTCGCAGAGTGTAGCTTCTAGCCGAACGCCTGCGGCTTAATACAATAAAAAATAATTCTTTGGCCGGATTGTGACCAGAGAAAAAAAAAACATAATACGAAATTGTAGCATAAGGGGTTGATACGCCGTTAAACAATCAAATCAAACCCATATTCTTATTCTGCTATCCATTTACACAAGCTTGTTCTTGCATATAGTGTGTCTTCTGAGTGTCACATTCTCCAAACCTCATTTCCTCATTATATTTCAATAAATTTGAACCGATTCTGGTTCGAAAGAAAAAAAGTTTTCTATTCGTTCCCGTTTCTCCTTAAAACTTCCACGTTGCGCAGATGTTACATCCATGATAATATCAGAATGCATTTAACATCTTTAACAAGTTTCCGTTGACTCAACTCTCTTATATATTTGTGCCCATTTCATTGCCATATAGCTAACCTATATGGCAATGTATAACGTACATTGCCATAAAGGTTGACTGCTATTACATAATAGCTGAGCGCTCCTATCTTTCGTTTAAACAAAATTTTCTTTTTTCTTGCTATTTTTGCTCAGATTCATGAAAACATATTTCGCTATTCTTTGGATCTTTGTCAGACTTCCCATCGTTTGCTATAACACTTCCCGAATAGTCAAATTTCTTTACTTTATTTTGAGACTGCCAATTTGTAGTCCGCATCATAGGTTGACTCTGAGGCTAACGGCCATACATTATACATTTGTGACGTCGCCCTCCTGGCCGCAGCGTCGACTCTGTCGTTCGATCTCGTTCGCGGCGCCAACCGTGACGTGACGAGGTCCAACCCTTTGGTCACGACCCGATGACGTCTTTGCCAGCCGTCGCTGTTCGCTCCTCGCTTCTCCAAGTGTGACGTTCCCCTGGTTACTGAATACCAGGCCGTTCCCAACTGCTTCCAACGCCTGATCTCGATCTCCGGTCTGCCTACCCACGTTGTGATTAGATCTTAGACAGACGGGATCAAACAGGGATTGGGGCCGTATGCAAGCTGAGTTCAACGGGGGGTGATAACACAAGAAAAAAAAAAAAACTCACAAGGTCAAAAATTATTGAAAAAAAAAGGGTAACAACCTTTTATATCTAAATGTTCGTTACACAAAATTATTCCTACCTCCCGACCCGTTTTGTGGACTTTGGCACCAAGCTTCTACCATACAACTTTAAGGCTTCGAGTTGCCTACTCTCTAGAAATTTGCATTTCGGGGTGTGGTTTGGTTTCGACACTGGGCGCTGATCTCTACCTGTCGTTCACGGCTGATTTTTCTCGCCGTCAGTGCGCGAATCGACTTCTCTTCGGCTTCGGTTGGTCGAGCTTATTCACTTCGGCTTGAGTTGGGCGAATTTCTTTACTTCGGCTTGAGTTGGACGAGCTTATTCACTTCGGCTTGAGTTGGGCGAATTTTTCTTTCGACTTGGGTTGGACGAATTTCTTCTCTTCGACTTGGGTTGACGAATTTCTTCTTAGGTTTGGTTTGATTCTTCTCCGAGGCGCAACTGCAAGTTAACATTCTTCGTCCGAGGCTCAACTTCAACTCTTCTCTCTCTCGCCGTCCGCCCTGCAACTCTAACTTCTTCGGCTTTCGGGCAATTTTCTTCACTTCGGATTCTCTTGCCAAAAGGGGCGAATGAACCTGCCCGCCGCCCGCGTTCAAAGCTTTCCTCGCTGTCCGCGGCACCGCTCCAACTGATTTCTGTCGATTGGGGTCCCATTTTTATTGAGGCCGGCAAAAACTGGGGTGGGTCTGTCGGCGCCAGGGTTTTCTTGATAATTCTAAAGTCGCATTATTTCTGATTAGGGATTTCCCATTATCGCTCTTACTGTCACTCCTACTTCCTTACTGTGCCGACCAATGGGGTCCTGGTCCCGCTTCCCATGGTCTCCCTCGTATGTCAGGTGACCGCTCTCGGCCAATGAGACTCTGGTCGGGCGTCTCTCCTCCTCCCTCATGTATCATGTGACTGCCCTCGGCTAATGAGACTCTGGTCGGTATCTTCCCTCCTTCCTTCGTGACGTCTCTAATCGGGCGTGGACAATCCGGGGCTTTGTTCTGGGGAAGAAACACCTTGCTTAAAAAAAAAAATCCAAATTGTCCTTTTCGTACGAAAATGACGATCGGTTTCTTTCACACGGCATTTGTCAAAACAGCCTGCCGCTAATTAGATGCGACTTAAGGAAAGAATTTTCCAGGCCTGTCGGCGTCTTCTCGCGAGCTAAAACAAATATTTCGCTCTTTCGAGCCTGTTAACAAAATCTTAATTATCTAAAATAAAATATTTTTCAATCATTATCTTGGGTGGTTTTATTTTCAACTCTAGAAATGGTCTGGGTTTTGTGTACCAATGTTTTTGTTTTCGTTCCCAGTATTAAATGTTTTGTTTTCGTATACATTTTTTTTTTCCATCTGTTAAAATCTTATCATCTCAATTGACACCCTTTTCGTTTGTTCCGCTTGACAAAATTCTTTCATTGTCCCCGAAATTTTATTTCTTCAGCTCAACTAACAAACTTCCATCCTTCATGGATTTCAACCAAATATAACTTTTCTATTTTTCAGATATTTCGGTTGACACCTGTTATGATATCTTTTTAAGCGTGTTTTAGCTTTCTGACCGGGTTTTGTATCCATCTATTTTTCTTTCTTTTTTTCTTTTTTTTTTTTTTCTTTTTTTCTTTCGGATCGCCTAAATACAATTAGAGAATTATTCTCAAAACTCAAATATTCTTCATCTCTAAATAACTATCAACTGGTTAACAAACCGAAAAAAAAAAATCATATATTTATGAATATCTCCTTTCAGTTTTCTAATAATGCAGGGTGCCACACATTCTTACAATATATATTTTCTTTTTTTTCATTCATTTTAAAGTTTTGTTTCACTTTATTTTATTGTTCATACATTTCATTGTCTACAAAAACATAAGACACTTCAAGATTGGATAAAATCATTTACTGTCCATGTCTACCTGGGTATGCTGACCACAGCAAGGTCCTGTTGTGTCACAAAACCACACAAACCTTTGTGTGAGTTGAACATATTTATAATATTTTCACTCAAAGGGATTCATGAAGAATCTGCTATTTTTTAAATGAGGGTTTTGGTTAGAAAGAAAGAAATAAGGGAAGATATAAAAGTGTTTAATGTCTCCTGCCAATACCTCAAAAGTAATGGACTATTTCATTTTGATCAACTGGAAAGAGGGGGAAAATACACTAGTTGATTTCAGTGTGAAAATCAAAGAAACAAAGATAGAAGCGTTTTCCATTTCAGTGAAATGGAAACAAAGTTGCCAATTTTAAATACAGTGTAACCCGGATATAAGAGAGTTGTCGGGACCGGAGAAGAAGTCTCTTATATCCGAGTTTGGTCTATTTTATATACATTAACACAGGCTCTAATATGGGACCAGAGAAAATCTCCTTTATATCCGGGTTTCTCTTATATTCGGGTCACACTGTACTTTCATTTCTACGCACTACTTAACTCCCTTCAGTTCTAACTGCATATACAAGCCTGTGAATGGAACATTTTAGCTTCCGGATAAGTTGCACTTGTTCCTGAAAGTTTTCATTTGTATATATTTCTTTTTGGTCAATTCTTTTAAAATCGTACTTCATAGACTTCATTCAAGACACTTCAAACTCACATAAAATCATTTATCGTCCACTTCTACGTGGGTGTGCTGATCACAGCCAAGTCCCTTTGTGTCAGAAAACCACAGAAGCCTTTAGATGAACTGAACATATTTGCAAATATTCTTGTTGATTACTATGATCAAATAACGTTTATGGTATTTCCTCCTTTGAAAGATTAATACAAATTTAAATTATTTGTACAAAATAGCGTTGAAACGGGCTTATTAGCCCTGTTTTCTTTGATAGATGCCAGAAACATGGTGAAAAATAATGAAGAAAAAAATTCTTTGTTACCTATCGTTTTACCGGCTGCAAGAAACTCAAATTTAAAATATAACTTATTTGGCTATTCGGAGTACTAACTTTTTTTTAGAAAGTATATTAAATAAAGGAGCTACTAAAATAACTTCAAAGAACAATCTTTTACTCCTTTTTACCTGTTACTCAGGGGGTTTTATCAAACAGAAATTAGCCCTAATGACACAGATAAACACTTAAATTTCATTAAAAAATACATCACGACACACAATTGATAACTTGTAACTACTTTCAGTTGGGCGGACTGGAACTTTGTATACGGAATGCCCGTAGGCCTATACGCACTGGATCTCTCTTCATTTTTGTGAGCGGATTTTTCTGACTTCCGACCAAGTGACACTTGTTCCCAAAATTTTCATTTATTGAAAGATTTCTTGGATTGCAAAGGTAATATTTGTCGCAGACTACTTCCGTTTGAAGAGAACAAATAATGTCCTGGCTCTTTTCTGGGACATTAAAAAAATGTCGACATCTCGATTTAAAACATTAGGTTGGTACAAAAAAATGACGTAATAATGTCGTTTTTGGACGTACTTTTCAAAATTTCGTCAAGATACATCATTACGTCATTATTTTTTTGCCTTCTACTAAAGATTGATGAAATCACAATGCACGTGACCAGTCAGAAAAATAACTCGCTCACCGACGACCCTGGTAGCCAAATACAGGAATTTTGTTTTTGATGGCCGATTCGAGAACACCAACTTCTTTTAACGGCCGGGCATTTTTTTTTTTCATTCGTCGACATCTGTGAGAGGACGCACTTATCTTAGCATAACCAACATACTTTTATGGCAACGCCTGCGAATGACTTGATTTTAATTTGAACATTCCCTCTTCAGTATATCATTTCCAGAAGTCTTAATAAATACTCGGTGGGTTACTTTCTTTTCGCAATGATTTACCGTCGTAAAATACATGATACAAATTTTAAATGGAGCTTGGTTTGACGGGTTAATTCGCCGTTTTCTTCGCTATATTTATTCATCTCTTTTTTTGTGTGTGTGTGTGGGGGGGGGTCAATGGATTGTTGCCTTAAAAATCTTGCTTCAAAGGTTTCATTGTCCACATAAACATAAAAAACACAAGAAACTTCAAGCTCAGATAAAATCATTTACACTCCGCTTCGACCTAATTTCAATCAAATTCCATTTTGTCATAATTTCAACCAAATTCCATTGTGTCACAAATGTGGTTGGGTGACTGTGTGTATACGTTTTGGTTTCTATTTTTAAATAATGTTTATGCTATAATATGCTCATAATAATAGTTAGGTTTGTCTATCGCCCAGTTCATACTCCTCCCCCACTTTTGAACAGGCGTAGATGTTTATCCCTTGTTGACTTTTTCAGATTCGTTTTCCGGTCCTTCTATAGTCGACTTCAACTCTATACCTATAAATTCCTTGTCTGAACCATGAAATTTTATTAAGTACTTATTCTTTTTCTGTCCTCAATAGGAGTAGATAGGTTCACCTATCGCCCAGTTCACACTCCTTCCCGGTCTTTAACGTCTCCAAAACAAGACTGTTCTTTTTTTAATCTTCTGAGAGAACCCTTTCACCTTCCAACAGCATGGTTGATGCTAACCTCAAGGAGGGTGATACATTGTGCATTTTCAGAGTAACTTTTTTCCGCTGAAATGAAGAGGAATTTTTATATTGAATCAATAGCTATGTCCCCTGGCCAGAAAGCTTGTTCGCTGTTTCGTGCCAGGCATTTTTTTTTCGCTAGAATCTATATTACACATTAATCAGTATACTATTCGTCCGTGCATTAAATATTTCCGATACATCTGGTCTGGTATTCCTGTAATATCTATAGGTTCATAATAAAATCCAAAGAAGAATTTGCAATGTTATTAGTCTTGACATGATATCACAGATTCAGTCACTTTCCCACCGCCTAACGTAGCCTCCATGTGACTCTTCTATAAATACTTTCATGGTAAATTTTTTGATGAACTTTAATCTACGGTAGACAGACTATGAATTTAAGCGCAGTACTACATTGGCGGCAAGGTCTCATCAGTTTACAGTTGAAATAGCTAGATGTAACCGTAAGTTCTATGCTAACAGTTTCTTCTATTGCACTTCTTGCTTGTCGAACTGTTTCCTATTTTTGCTTAAAAAATTAAAATACACTGTCAATAGGTGTTTAGGATTAGATTTCCAGTTCCTTTTAAAGAGTTTTCATTCTCTTATACTCCCAGTAGCCGCTTGCGTCTTAGTGGCATTATCACCTTGTATGGGGCGAATACTTCTCACTTTACTTTGTGCAGAAGCAACTGCGATTTTCTCCCTGTTTCTACCAACAGTTCGGTCTAGTTTCCATATTTTTTCTTCCCGCTATTAATGAATCCTAGAAGAACCCTTGGTTTTATAGATTAAATAAATCTGGTGATAATACGCAGCCATGTCTTAAATCGCTTTCTTGGTTTCTTCACAAGCTTAATTCAGCATCCATCAGTATGCAGGTGCTTTGTTTCCGGTAAATGTTCTGGAATATCTTTCCTGAATAAATCAAATCTTCCCAACAGATCAAATAAATCCTTTTATCGTACGTTGTCAAATGCTTTTGAGTCATCTACGACACACAGTGACACGTCCTTCTGCATTTGTGTTGCGTACACTGATATCATCCGGTTTATAAATATTGTATTTCTTGTTCCAGTGTCCCGCACTATTCTTGTCTTATTTCCGGTTTAATTCTACCAAGTCTTGTCCTATTTTCCGGTTTAATTCTACCAAGTTATTTCATTTTTCGTTTTAGTAATTTAATTTGATTAATATTAGTCAGATTTATCAATAGAATATTCATGGAATCGAGCTATCATTAACTGAATCGTTTTCTACGAGCCTGATCAGTACTTGGCCGAGTGACATCTTGGGAATACCAGATGCTGTAAGCTTGGAGGTGCGGGTGGTGTAATTGATAATTGTTAATCGGAGAACAGAGTTCCAATTCCAGTCATGTTCGTTAAATGTATTTAAGGGCAAATAACCTTGAGAA